>CM055118.1:325915658-326145360 GCA_029206835.1 Rana muscosa | reverse complement strand
AAATTAAGACATTTTTATTTATTTTTTTACACAAAATTGTCATAAAAACAAGTTATTTCTCACATACAGCATATGCATACTTCCAATGAAACCCCAAAATACATTTTGCTAATCCTCTTGAGTATGGCGATACCACATGTGTGAGACTTTTTCACAGCCTGGCCACATAGAGAGGGCCAACTTGCACCATCAGGCGTTCTAAGAGCATAAATTACACATTTAATTTCCTAACAACCTATCACACTTTTGAAGGCCCTGGACCACCAGGACAGTGGAATTACCAACAAAATTACCCGATTTTGGAAAGTAAACACCCCAATTCTATGAGGTATTATGAGTCTTTTGAACAGTTCATTTTTTTTTTTTTAAAGTTTTTGGAAAATGTGGAAAGAAAATGAAAACATATTTTTGTTTACACAAAGTGGTCAATTTATAAGATATTTCATAATTTTCAAGATAAGGAACAAATTAAGGCCCATATGAGAATTAATCAACCAGTTAAATATGGAGACGCAACCTTACAGGTATTCCCAGATTTGGCTACTGAGACAATATCCAGGAGAAGAATCCTGAAACCATTACTGGAACAACTTAAAACACAGAATATTCAATATACTTGGGGATTCCCAGCATGCCTAACTGGACGGAAAGATGGCAGATCAGCAACGCTTAGATTCCCAGAAGATACCCCGAATTTTTGTAACAGACTGAATATCCCATTAGTAGACGTCCCGGGCTGGTGGGAAGAACAAGAACCCATAGAGTGTCCTGAAGAACAAACACCCGCACACCCAGCATGGAATAAGAAACAAGTAGGAACAAAAAAGAAATGAGGACAAGAAAAGGGAAGGGAAGAGAAAGAAAAAAAGAAAAATAAAAAATAAGTGTTATGGGGAAATGCGAACTGCTGAAAACAAAACGGGACCGGGGTATCCTGGACTGGGCTAGGGTAAAAAAAAAAAGTAAAGAAAAGGGGGGGGGTAGCTGGTGACCCCCGACAGGGGAGAGCACCAGCCTGTCTAAACGGTCCATATTAGAGCCCAACCTTCTAGGGGATAAATCTGGGGGCAGGGAGGAGGAGTATTTGCTTCGATTCATGGGGCTTCGGAGAAGCCAGTTTTTCCCCAAGAGGAGGGGGTGGGGGGGTGGGGAGGGAGAAGGGAAGGGGGGGAAAGTGGGGGTTGGCTGGGGGGATGCGTAGGGCGGCCTCTCTGAAAACTTATGAAAGAAATAACCCGTCCCCTGAAATAAGGCAAGTTATTAAATTACAATGTCTAAAATTAAGTTAATCTCATATAATGTGCGCGGATTTAAGGCCCCCATTAAATGTGCTAACATAATGCGAGAAATGCTCTCAATGAAGGCTGATGTGGTTCTCCTACAGGAGACCCATCTTTATGTGGGTACAAATAGTCGTATTATCTCTAAGGACTACCCTCTTTGGTACTATGGGGACTCACCAATAAGCCGAGCTAAAGGAGTTGCTATAGGGTTTGCCAGAGGAACCCGGTTCATACTAGAGGAGAGGAAAGTGGACCCAGAGGGGCGCTACCTGTTTTTAAAGGGGAAATTGAATGGAGCTGAGGTCTCTCTGGCAAATGTTTATGGCCCAAACAAAAAGTCGACCCAATATTTAATAAAGGTTATGGATGAGTACATGGAACTCAAGAAAGGGAAGGCTATTATGGTAGGAGATTTTAATATTGGTTTGGACCCAAAGATGGATAGTACGTCACATGCAAGGGGGACTGGAGTGGCCCTGAGGAATAAGTTAAAAAAGAAAATGCATCAACATCAGCTAGTGAATGTGTGGAGAACACAACATATAAACCAACGGGATTATACATTCCACTCCCCAGTGCATGGGACGTACTCAAGAATTGATTTCTTTCTAGTTGAGCATCAGCTATTGGAGATGGTGGAAGGTACAAATATTGGAATAGCAACATTCTCAGACCATGCACCAATATCACTCCAAATGAAATTAGGAGAGGGACAAAATAAGTCAAACAGCTGGAGGTTGAATGAAGAACTCTTACAGGATAAAAGAACAGTACAGAGAATAAAGTTAGAATTAGAACGGTTCTTCAGGGAGAATAGTACAGGAGACGTGTCAGAGGCAACGGTCTGGGAAACCCACAAGGCATACATTAGGGGTATACTAATCAGGGAGGGGGCGGAAAAAAATAGAAGAACTAAGGAGAAAAAAATGATACTAACAAAAGAAATATATGAATTAGAACAGCAACATAAGATAACTGGAAGAAAATAACTATTTCTGAATCTGTGTACTAAAAGAGAGGAGTTGAGAGAGGTAATTGAATTAGAAACTCGTATGGTTTATAATCAAATTAGGAAAGAGAGATATCAATGGGGAAATAAATCTGGGAAGCATTTAGCGAAAATCCTAAAAAATAAAAAATCTCTTAACCACTTCGCGCCCGGGCAATGCTCAAAAGACGTCTGCATTGCGGCGCCGAAGTGCTGACTGGACATCCATGGATGTCCTCCTCTTCCCCCCCCCTCCGCACGCCCCCGCGAGCACGCATCGGGGAAAATCTGTGTTGGCCGTGTCCCTTGGACACAGCCAATCACAGATCGTGCTGAATGGCCAATCACAGAGGCCATTCAGCACTCGATCTCACTATCCAATGAGAGATGATCTCAAATGTAAACATATGAGATCATCTCTCATTGCCGGCTTTCTCTCCTCACACAGAGACAGCGTGTGAGGAGAGAGAGAGATCTGTGCTGCAGCTTGTCATAGTGAGTGATAAAATACACACACACACAAGTAAAAAACAGTGCCCACAGTCCCTGCCAGTGCCATCTGCTGCCAGTGCCACCTGCCAGGGCCATCTTCCACCTGCCAGTGCCATCTGCCAGTGCCATCTGCCAGTGCCATCTGCCAGTGCCACCTGCCAGTGCCATCTGCTGCCAGTGCCACCTGCCAGTGCCATCTGCCACCGACATCTGCCACCGCCATCTGCCACCAGTTCCATCTGCCACCAGTCCCATCTGCCACCAGTCCCATCTGCCACCAGTGCCACCAGTCAGTGCCATCTGTGCCACCTGCCAGTGCCACCTGCCAGTGCCATCTGTGCCACCTGCCAGTGCCATCTGTGCCACCTGCCAGTGCCATCTGTGCCACCAGTCCCATCTGCCACCAGTGCCACCAGTCAGTGCCATCTGTGCCACCTGCCAGTGCCACCTGCCAGTGCCATCTGTGCCACCTGCCAGTGCCATCTGTGCCACCAGCCCCATCTGCCACCAGTCCCATCTACCACCAGTCCCAACTGCCAGTGCCACCTGCCAGTGCCATCTGCCATCAGTGCCACCTGTCAGTGCCATCTAATCAAATGGCTAAAAGAGTATTCTCAGCCGAGGAGGCGTATGAAATTCTTGCGGCTGACGGGAGCAACGGGGAGCGCTCTGATTCGGATTCCTCCGCATATTCAGATGAGTCTGACGTGTACTACGAGCCTGTCATAAGCAGTGGATCAGTGACAGAGGAGACGGAGACGGCGGAGGAGGAGGAGGAAGAAGAAGAAGAAGAGGAGGAGGGCACCGCCCGCCAGATGAAGGCGTTCTGCTGAGGAGGCAGTGCCATCCACCAGCACCGCAGTGCCATCCACCAGCACCGCAGTACCTCGAGAAGCAAGGCCACGTACCAGTGGGGTGTCACCTCAGCCCCAAAGGGTTAGGTCCCATGCCAGCCTTCCCTATTCCCTTCAGTACCCCTTGTGGCTTCCTCCAAATTCAGGAGAAGCCAACATTTCCCCTTTCACTGCCCAGCCAGGAGTCCAGGTGGATACAGAAAACTTTTCCCCAATAGATTTTTTTAATTTAATTTTTACTAACGACATGCTGGCAACAATTGTGGCCCAGTGCAACTTATATGCCCAACAGTTTATAACCAGCAACCCAACGTCCTCTTATGCCCGTCCCTACGTGTGGAAAGCCCTTACAGTGGAGGAGTTTAGGATTTTTTTGGGCCTCACATTCTGCATAGGACTAAATGGAAAAAATCAATTACGTTCATATTGGTCATCCCGCCCCATATATCACATGCCCAACTTTTCCTCAGTAATGCCCAGGTCCAGATATCTAATGATTATGAGATTCCTACACTTCAATGATAATACCCAGTGCCCTCCCCGAAATGACCCAAATTTTGATAAACTTTATAAAATTCGGCCGCTACTAAATTATTTTTCTGAAACCTTCCCCCAGTTGTTTACCCCAGACCAACACATATGCATAGATGAGTCCCTTATCAAATTTTCTGGCAGGCTGGGCATAAAACAATTTATACCCAGCAAAAGGGCCCGCTATGGGGTGAAGCTGTATAAATTGTGCGACAGAGAAACTGGGTATGTGTATGGCTTCATCATATATGAAGGGAAGGACACCGAACTGAACCCCCCTAATTGCCCAATCTACATTGGAACCAGTGGGAAAGTAGTTTGGGAACTCATAAACCCACTCCTAGAGAAAGGATACCACTTGTATGTGGACAATTTTTATACCAGTTTGCCCCTGTTCCGAAATTTGCACAGAATGAAGACTTCAGCATGCGGCACCGTACGGACGAACCGGAAGGGCTTTCCTCAAAGCCTGGTCACCAAAAAATTGAGAAGAGGGGAGACGGCGAGTTTGCGTAATGAGGAGATTTTGGCTGTGAAGTGGAGGGACAGAAGAGACGTGTACTTGCTTTCTTCCATCCACAACAATGAATTTGTTGAAGTCACCAGGAGGAATGGCCGGATCCAAAAACCCAAATGCATCTACGATTACAATAAGTTCATGGGGGGTGTCGACTTCAACGACCAGATGCTCGAACCCTACCTTTCCACAAGAAGATCATACCAGTGGTATAAGAAAGTTTCAATTTATTTGTTCAATTTGGCCATATACAACTCATATGTAATATATCCAAAATCCACTAGAAGATCCAAATCCTTCCTTTTCTTCCAGGAGGAAATCACCACTGCCCTTTTATACCCGAACAGCCCACCAGTAAACATTAGATCCGATGTCGTTAGCCGACTCTCCGAGCGCCACTTCCCAGATAAAATCCCTCCCAGACCAACAGGCCAAAAATGCCAGAAAAAATGCCGGGTGTGCTCCAAAAGAGGAGAGAGAAGAGACACCATTTATCATTGTGCCCAATGTCCTTCAGAACCAGGCCTCTGCATAGGCAAATGCTTCCGCCATTACCATACCAAAATAAATTATTTGTTCACTTCCTGCCATTTATGTTCACACCCCTTATGCCTCTGCTTTCTCTGTAACTGACCCTGGACTGTTATTTGACCACGCTTCTTTCTGCCTAACGATTCTGTTTATACCTCTGCCTGATCTGGAACTGACCCTGGACTGTTATTTGACCACGCTTCTGCCTAACGATTCTGTTTATACCTCTGCCTGATCTGGAACTGACCCTGGACTGTTATTTGACCACGCTTCTGCCTAACGATTCTGTTTATACCTCTGCCTGATCTGGAACTGACCCTGGACTGTTATTTGACCACGCTTCTGCCTAACGATTCTGTTTATACCTCTGCCTGATCTGGAACTGACCCTGGACTGTTATTTGACCACGCTTCTGCCTACCGATTCTGTACATACCTCTGCCTGATCTGGAACTGACCCTGGACTGTTTGACCATGCTTTTTGCCTGCCTCTTGGACTGATCTTGTACCCTGCCAGTGGACTAGTGGGATTCATAACACAGGGGTCTCACATATGTGAGGGGCTCCAGAATGGTTTTTCTGGATGAAGAAAACAATTGTTTTTGTTTTTCTCATTCCCAGATTAGGGTCTGGAGACTCGGAGGCTTCAAAGAGATTTGGGTGGGAGAAGCCTCTACCCCTGTTCCCATTCAGTCCTGAACGAGGCCCTACTTCTGCCAACTGCCTGTAGGACCTATGCCATCATGCCTCTGCCTGTCGGATGAACTGACCACACCGCTTTTGCTGACCAAGTCCCTGCCTCTTGCCTGGACCAGTGCTATCCTCCTGTGGAAAACTGCGCTACTAAAACCACAGGTAATCTTTTGTTTACCATTTGCTCAGCAGAATGTATTTTGGGGTGTAATTCTTGGTATGTTCATGCTATGTGTCCCTAGAACACCTGATGGTGTACCTTGCATGTTGGGCCTCTGTATGTGGCCAGGTTGTATAAAAGTCTCACACATTTGGTATTGCCATACTCAGGAGGAGTAGCAGAATGCATTTTGGGGTGTCATTTTTGCTATGTACATGCTATGTGTTGGCAATATCTTATAAATGGACAACTTTGCGTAAAAAAATTGCGTTTTCATTTTTTTCCCGCATTTTCCAAAAACTTCAGGAAAAAAATGAACCGTTCAAAAGACTCATTATGCCTCATAGATTATACGTTGGGGTGTTAGCTTTCCAAAATGGGGTCACTTTGTGGGCGTTTCCATTGTCCTGGTGCTCCAGGGCCTTCAAAAGTGTAATAGGTGGTTGAGAAATGAGATGTGTAATTTATGCTCCTAGAATGCCTGAAGGTGCCATTTCAATATTGGGCCTCTGTATGTGGGCAGGCTGTATAAACGTCTCACACATTTGGTATCGCCATACTCAGGAGGAGTAGCAGAATGTATTTTGAGGTGTCATTTTTGCTATGTACATGCTATGTGTTGGCAATATCTTATAAATGGACAACTTTGCGTAAAAAAATTGCGTTTTCATTTTTTTCCCGCATTTTCCAAAAACTTCAGGAAAAAAATGAACCGTTCAAAAGACCCATTATGCCTCATACATTATACGTTGGGGTGCTAGCTTTCCAAAATGGGGTCACTTTGTGGGCGTTTTCATTGTCCTGGTGCTCCAGGGCCTTCAAAAATGTAATAGGTGGTTGAGAAATGAGATGTGTAATTTATGCTCCTAGAATGCCTGAAGGTGCTATTTCAATATTGGGCCTCTGTATGTGGGCAGGCTGTATAAAAGTCTCACACATTTGGTATTGCCATACTCAGGAGGAGTAGCAGAATGTATTTTGGGGCGTCATTTGTGGTATACACATGCCATGTGAGAGAAATAACCTATTATAATGACAATTTTGTGGAAAAAATAAAAAAATAAAAAAAAATCTTCATTTTGCAAAGAATTGTGGGAAAAAATTACAACATCAAAAACCTCACGATGCATCTTACTAAATACCTTGGAATGTCTAATTTAAAAAAAGGGGTCATTTGGGGGGTATTTGTGCTTTGCTGGCTTGTTCGGGTCGTAAGAAATGAGATAGGCCACCAGTACATTAGGTGTGATCAATTGTTTATGATCCGCACCACAGCTTGTAGACTCTATAACTTTCACAAAGACCAAATAATATCCACTAATTTGGGTTATTTTTACCAAAGATATGTAGCAGTATAAATTGTGGCCAAATTTTATAGAGAAAAGTTAATATTTTGCAAAATTTTATCACATAAACTAAAAAAATGCGTTTTTTTTTTTCAAAATTTTCCGTATTTTTTCATTTATAGCGCAAAAAATAAAAAAACCAGAGGTGATCAAATACCACCAAAAGAAAGCTCTATTTGTATGAAAAAAAGGACAAAAAAATCATTAGGTTACAGTATTACATGACTGAGTAATTGCCATTCAAAGTGTGAGAGCACTGAAAGCTGAAAATTGGTCTGGGCACGAAGGGGATTTAGTGCCCAGTTGTCAAGTGGTTAATTATATAGAGAAAATACAAACAAATACCGGAGAACTAAGATACAAGACATCAGAAATAGTAAAAATTTTCCATGATTTTTATAATAAATTATACTCAATTAATATAAACGATACACAGGAAGAGGTAAAACAAAAAAGTGAGAAAATTAAAGCCTTCTTGAAGGAGATCGACCTTGATAAAATCCCCGAGGATAAAATCAGCTATTTAGAGGACCCTATTACAGAGGAGGAAATAAAAAAAATCATAAATGATCTGCCAAATGGGAAGAGCCCAGGACCAGATGGCCTGACGATATTGTACTACAAAAAATTTATAGACACCCTAATGCCGAAACTGTGCTCTTACATGAATGGGATTGGTTCAAAATTGGAGATGCGGAAAGAGGCATTAGAAGCCATCATAACAATAATCCCAAAAGATAGTAAAGACGTCACAATCTGCTCTAGCTATAGACCAATTTCCCTGCTAAATATCGATACTAAATTTTTTTCAAAAATCCTCGCTAATAGGATGAAAACAATAATGAAAGATGTGGTCCATGCGGATCAGGTTGGATTTACCCCAGGAAGGGAGGGGAGGGATAATGGAATCAGAATTCTCCTAGCCATACAGAAAATTAAAGAGAGCGGGGCCCCAGGACTACTCCTGTCAATAGATGCCAAAAAAGCATTTGGCAGGGTAGACTGGGGCTTCATGCTGAGTACACTTGAGGCAGTTGGTGTAGGACCAAGAATGACCAAGTGGATAGGATCTCTCTATATTAGACCAACGGCGAGAATTAAAATAAATGGGATATTCTCAATGCCATTCGAGATGAAAAACGGTACCCGACAAGGATGCCCTCTGTCACCGCTAATGTTTGTATTGGCATTAGAACCCCTGCTAAGGGGGATAAGGTGGAATGTAGATATAAGAGGGATTGAAGTCGGGGAAGAGGATCACAAACTTGCTGCTTATGCAGATGATATCTTATGTTTTATAACTAACCCGAAAATAACTTTACCCAATTTAATGAAATCTATTAGTGAATATGGAAAACTGTCTAACTTTAAAATAAATTCAACAAAATCGGAAATATTGAGTTTCAACATCCCTAAATCAGAAAGGACCATTTATAAAGCAGAGTTCCCATTTAGCTGGAGAAAAGAAATAAATTATCTTGGAATTAAATTAACAACTACTACAGAATCATTATATAAAGCCAACTTTATTCCATTATTAAATGACATTAAATCAGAACTGAACAGAATTACACTGGGGCAAATTTCATGGAGTGGCCAAATAAACATCTTTAAAATGGTGATTTTACCTAAGATATTATATAAAATACAAATGCTCCCAATCCCACTACCACAGGTATACTTTGTTTTCAAAAGGATTTTATTATTATTATAAACCAAACAAAAGCATATTGTGTACATACAAAACATAACTGTGCAATAAGTATCAATAGTAGTACACATTAAAGAAATAAGGGTAGCAATCTAGAGAGAGGGGGAAAAGGAAAAAAAAAAAAAAAGAAAGAAGAAAAGAGAAAAAGAGAAGAGAAAGAAAAAAAAAAGGGGGGGGGAGAAAGAAGAGATCAGATAATTATCATATTAAAAATAAGAAATGAATGTGAGGGATCAGTGCTGCAGTCTAAAGATGGACCAGGGGTTCCACTTGGCGTCATATAGAGGCATGGAATCCCTCAATGTATGGTGTATTTTGTCCGTCAGCATCATTTGATCTATTCTAGATATGACCAGTGAAAAGGGAACCGAGGCCGATTTCCAGGAAAGAGCTATGGCCCATTGTACTGCTAAACAGACCGAATGAATCAGTCTCATGAGAGGCCGGGGGGTGTCCTGTACATTTTGAAAGAGGAGGCACTGAGTGTGTGTCAGAGCAACTCGCCCACCTGCAAGGGAATCAATCAGTTCCCTAGCCGCAGACCATGTGGGTCACAGCCGCTCACACTCCCAAAACAAATGAAAGAGGGAGCCCGGGAGGTCGCACCCTCTAAAACAAGAGGGTGAAACCTAGGGGTAAATCTTGTTAAGGCGCAGAGGGGTGTAATACCATCGGGTCAGCAACTTAACCGCTGTTTCTCTAATTGTGAGAGAACGTGTGCATTTTCTCATGTTGGTCCAGCCCACATTCCAGTCCAAATCTTCTGCAGTAAGAGCTAGTTCCCCCTCCCACTGGGCCCTGTATTTGGGCGACGAACCCTCCAAAGTCGACTCAAAGGCCTTATACAAGGTTGAAACAAGGCCTTTTTGTCTAGGAGCCGTAAGACATATCTTCTCGTAGAGAGTTCTAGAGTCTGAAAGGGGGCCTGTGTAGTGACTCAGAAAAAAGTGTCTAATTTGGAGATAATGATAAAATTCGCCAGCGAGGGTCGGGTATTTAAGCACTAAATTAGGGAAAGACTCAAATCTCTCTCCCTGTAAGAAGTCCCCTAGCCTCATCAGTCCCAGGCCCGTCCAGAGTCGAAACTCCTCTGGGTGAGCAAAGGCTGTGGGAAACCGCGAGTCTCCCAGATATAAGGCGCCCAGGGGGAACCCCGAGATAAGATTGAATTTTTGTTTGTACTGATTCCAAAGTTTCAAGCTTGCTGTCACCAAATCATTATCGAGGGGGCTTAGGGAGCGTGAGGGAGCAGAGGACCACATAATGCCAGGGAGGTAAGCAGGGGAAATTGAGTCTTGCTCAAATTTGACCCAGGGGACAGTGGAAAGAGGAATGTTCCACTGTGCTTGTTGTGAAAACCTGCTAGACAAGTAGTAAAGCCAGACCTGTGGGACACCCAGACCCCCCTGTCTTGCTGATCGGTAGAGGGTCATTTTCGCAAATCTAGGGGGCCTACACTTCCATATAAATTTATTAAAGATTATTTGAATTTTGAGTAAATAAGATTTGGTAAGCTTAATCGGCAGGGAGCGGAACAGGTAAAATAATTTGGGCAGGCAGGTCATTTTAATAGCAGTTACCCTACCCAGGAAAGAGATGTGAAGTGGGGACCAGAGTTTAAGTAGTTGTTTGAGTTTGGAGATCATAGGGGGGTAATTAGCTTCAAACAATCTGGAGAAATCACTTGTTAAATTGACCCCTAGGTACGGGAGGGACGGGCAAGCCCATGAGAATCTAAAGGACTGTTTGAGATGCTCCAGCTCGGCTTGAGTGTAGCCTATGGGGAGGGCCAAGGATTTTGAGGCGTTCACAGAGAGGCCCGAGATCCCAGCAAACCTGGACAGGGATTGGAACAGATTGGGCAGAGAGATCAATGGGTTAGTGATAAACATTAAAACGTCATCCGCATACATGCAGAATTTATAGTCTGTGGGGCCTCGGCGATAACCGGATATGTCTGGGTTCTCTAGAAGCTCCAGAGCAAGGGGTTCCATGGCTAGGGCAAAGATCAGAGGGGAAAGTGGGCACCCCTGTCTCGTGCCTCTGCCTAACTTGAAAAAATCAGAACTACAGCCTGGTATTTTAATCCTGGTCTGAGGATCACTATACAAGGCTCGGAAGGCATAGAGAAATTCCCCCCGGAAACCCATGCGTTGTAACAAGGTGGACAAGTAACCCCAAGACACACTATCGAATGCCTTCTGTATATCTAGGCTCAGCAAAAGTACTTTTTTAGTAAAGAGGTTAGCATCCTGAATAATATTAGTGGTTAAGCGGATATCGTCAGTAATCAACCTATGGGGAATGAAACCAGCCTGATAAGGGGAAATCAGGGAAGAGATGGTGCGGGCCAACCTGTCCGCCAGGATCCTGCTAAATATCTTTAGATCGTTATTAATAACCGATATGGGTCTATAATTCTGGGGGAGGGTGTGATTTTTGTTCGGCTTGGGAATGAGCGACATGTTTGCCATCAGCATCTCTGTTGGAAAAGAGCCACCCTGCAAGACCCAATTAAACATCTGAACCAGCCTACCAGATAATGCCGGGGCAAATTTTTTGTAGTAAACGGCTGAGAAACCGTCCGGGCCGGGGGCTGAGCTAGGTTTTAGGGACTTGATGACATTTAAGACTTCAGTCTGTGAGATAGGTGTGTTAAGTTTGTCAACTTGGGTGGGGGAGAGTGAGGGAAGAGGGATCGAATCTAACCAGGCAATATTTTCAGCGGAGGGCTCAGATTTAGAGGGAGCCAGGAGGGTAGAGTAGAATTGACTAAAAATCTTAAGGACCTCTTGTGGACGTGATGTGGTCTGACCTGACTCTGTCATTAATTTATACACATGAGTAGGCCTAGTCGACTGATTTAGTCGCCTGGCAAACATGGTTGATGCCGTATTGCCATGGAGCAAAAATCTGGCCTTTGACCATCTGAGTGCCCTCTCAACTTTAGAGGTTAGCAAGGAATCCAGTTCTAGGCGCTTCTGTTCAATCAATTTTCTGGTGGACTCCTGGTTTAGCGCAGAGGAATCTTTATATAACAGATCTAAGTCAGAAGTGAGTTGTAGGACCTTCCGTCTGTTTTCCCTATTACGGGCAGAGGCTATTTCAATGAGTTTGCCTCTAATCACAGCCTTATGGGCCGTCCAGACCACAGGTACGGGCGTCTCGGGGATGGCATTTAGGTTAATGTATTGATCTATGGCCTGTGACACTTCAGATTCGATGGCCAAGTCTGATAGCAGAGACTCATTTAGGCGCCAGGTGAAAGGGGTAGGGGCTAACCCAATGCACTTAGTCTCAAAGGATGTAGCCTGGTGGTCAGACCAAACACAGGGGTGTATAGAGGCGGCTGTGGAGTTGGCCAGAGTAATTGGAGTGACAAAAATATAATCGAGCCTGGCGTAGCTGTTGTGAGGGTGGGAGTAAAAGGTGTACTCCCTAGCTCCAATATTATGTGCCCTCCAGGAGTCCACCAATTGATAATCCCGCAAACACCTAGTCAGTGATCTGGGAAAACCCCTAGAGGAGGTGGCTACTGAGCACCTATCAAGAACTGAATTGGCCACCAAATTAAAATCCCCCCCTACAATCATGTGTGAGGACTGGTATAGCTGGAGACACTCAAAAAATGAGACAAAAAATGAAGCAGGGGAGTCGTTGGGTGCATAAACACTTGCGATAGTTAGTTCCTTATTATTCAAAATACACCACAGGTATACTTTAAAAAACTACAAACACTATTTTTGGTTGAATATATATTTATGACGTCTTGCTTTTTTTGGGGGATTCCTCAACGTCACTAAAAACGGCGATGCAGACAGTGGAAACATTTGGACGATTTTCGGGCCTGGTAATAAATTGGGAGAAGTCTGCACTTTTGCCGGTGGATCCAGTGGGCAGCGCCGTTTGTGAAGGAATCCCTTTATTAAAAGTGGTGGAAAAAATGGATTATCTGGGAATAGTGGTGACACGTAACCCAGAACAATACATTAATAATAATTTAAGACCACTTTTGGTTAAGTTTAAGCAAAAGGCCGATATCTGGGAACGTCTTCCCCTATCAGTAGCCGGACGAAGTAATCTTATTAAAATGATTTGGATGCCACAATTACTTTATGTGCTCCACAACGCCCCAGTATGGATTGGGAAAGTTTGGTTTAAAAAAATAGAGACCCTTTTCAGGGAATTAATCTGGAGGAAGGGCAGGGCAAGAATCAGTCTCCAAATATTACAGCTGCCAACAAATGAGGGAGGGCTGGCTATTCCACACCCGTAGTTACTTTTTAGCGGCACAGCTACAGCACCTGGGGGGTGTATAACAAAGGGAGGAGGAGGGGCCAGCGGGAAAATGATGCTAATGGGGGCCCCACATAACATCATAATAGAAAACTTGGAGGCTGATTCCTTTCCAGTGAAGAACCCTACATTAAAGATGGTCATAAGAACATGGCGGGCAGGTAAACAAGCCATGGGGTACAAAGGGCTAACGGAATACTCCCCTCTCTGGGAAAATAAATACCTACCAGAAATTCAAGCTATGGGAAAGTTAAAGGAATGGGAAAAGCGAGGTATAACTAGACTGGTGCAGTTATATGAAGGTAATACACTGAAAGCATTTTCAGAATTAAGTAGAGAGTATGCTATCCCAAACTCCTTGTTCTATACGTACCTGCAGATAAGACATGCACTTCAAACCCAATTCAAAACATATCCGGTGAGCTGGCAAAAAATTCCCCACCTTCAACGGTTAATTAAGACAGAAACATCAAAAGCCCTTATCTCAGAATTATACTCACAGATTAGGGGCAGCTTTATACCTAAGGATAGGCTGGGTAAAAACAAAGCAAAATGGGAGGAGGATATAGGCCCTATGACAACCGCGCAATGGGTATGGATACTGGGACAGGGGACATCGGTGTCACTCTCCCCATCGCAGAGAGTGTCACATCTGTTCTTAGTGCACAGAGTCTATTATACCCCAAAGAGGTTACATATGTTTGGAGGGAGACTAGATGATAAGTGCCCTAGATGTCAAGATACAGGGGACCTCATACACATGATGTGGAGATGCCCGAAGTTGCATAGATATTGGGTTAAGGTATTGAACATCATACATACGACCTTTGGGATAACTCTGGAACCGGAGGCCAGGGTGTGCCTATTGGGTTGTATAGAGGAGGGATACGGGCAAAAAGACATCTTGGAAGTAGTAATGAGGTGCCTGTTTCAGGCCAGGAAGGTGATAGCACAAAACTGGCAATCACAGAAAGCACCGACATCAGCAGAGTGGATCAATGTAATAAATGCGACAGTGTGGAAGGAAAAAGTAGTTTTGACTAGACGTGGTAACTACAAAAAATTTAAAACGATGTGGGATCCCTGGCTGAGAAGAATGGGGTGCCCGCCCTAACTGGGGCAGTAGAGAGAAGAGTAAATAATAGATCCAAATGTGGAAACCGGGCTGTTGAGATAGGAAGGGCGTATAGAGGATAGGGAGAAAGAGAAGCTATGGGTTCTAGATAAAGAAGTTGAACATGTCGGAAGATTAAAAGAAAGGAAGGGAAGGGGGAAAGAAAGGAGAGAGAAGGAAGAGAGGAAAAACAAAAACAAAATGAAAGCAAAAATAAAAACAGATCCCTGTAATAGTACTAGAGAGTGGTAGAATGCATTTTTGGTCCTTACTTTTTTTTTTGGAGTGTGAAGAAAGATTAGTCGGGGGGGGGGGGGAGGGAAAGGGGACAATGGTAGAACATTATATTAAAGCACTTTATGTAAAATAGTGGTAAAATAAATGTATGTACTTCTATAAAAATGTTATGCACTATGGAAAAACAATAAAGAATATAGAAATTAAAAAGAATATATATTTATTAGCAATATATACATTTATATGTAAATCCAATACATTCTGTCTGTATAACAAAGTTTACATAACATAAACAGTAGAACTTATGACTGGGGGGTTGGGGGGGAAACATTGGGAAGGTAGGGAGGTGTAAGGGGTAATAGGATCGTAGTGTAGAACAGATTATAAGTCGCTCTCGTGAGGGTGCTTATACAACTTAGTGCCATGCCAATTCAACTATTTATCTACGGGTTAGGTTTGTCGATTAACAAGCTGGGGTGCCCCTGCGCGGTGTCATCTCTCTTCGGACACCGCCCAAGGTTTGTTTACTGTTATATTTCAAACCCTTCTGGTAAGTATTGACTATGTTGGTAAAGAGTATTATTCAAAAGCAATATGGCGACACGAGGGTATGAGAGGGGGGGGGGTAGCTCAGATTACAGTCGTTCTGGACAGGCAGGTATGGTATATCTGGGACTCTCCTTCCTTGTCTAGAGTACACTGTCATACTATACACTGTTTAGGAATCTAACTGAAGTGGAGTGGTGTCTCCATATTGACCACAAAATGTTAAATTGATCATATCTATCATCCATTTTTGCTTGCATTTCTTCCATTAGCATGGTATCATTAAGGATGTTCACCCACCCCGATAGGGGGGTGGGGGGGGGTGGAGTCCTTCTTCCAGTATAGAGATATATTATGTCTTGCCGCTGAGAGCATAAACCTTAAGAGGCATTGTTTTTGCGATTTGATGGACCCTGGAACAATAGATAGAAGAGCAATCATGGGAGAGGGGGTTAGTGTGGTTTGGTACATGCCATTGTAACTCTTAAATACATTGTCCCAGAATGGGCGTACCTTGATGCAGTCCCACCAGACGTGTACGTACGATCCCCGTCCTTCGCGACATCTCCAGCAGGTGTCCGCCGTGGCGGGGAACATTCTGTGTACCGAGGATGGGACCCTGTACCACCTTGAAAGTAACTTAAAGTTCTTCTCCTGAGTGAAACCTGATCTAGATGCTTGATGTGTATGAATAAAAGACGTGTTCCATTGGGCGGGGGTTATTACTACCCCCAGGTCACGGGCCCATTTGTGAGTGTACGTAGGGAGGGTTTCACATTGATGAGATTGTATGTCTTTATATATGAGGGAGAGAGTGTGTCTAGGGGTCGAAGAGAGACCACACATTGATTCAAAATTAGTGAGTTGTCTATGGACCTGTCCTGAGAGGTGTAGAGATCTGCTGATGTGGTTCAGTGAGAGTGTAGACAACCAGTCCATTTTAGTGTCATTCTGAGGATCCGACGTGGGTCGGAAGTGACCTGTAGAGGGGTGGACGAATTGATTGGCCGTGGGCCATTGCTCTCGGTGGTATGTCCCTAACTTTCCCCTGGCTAGGGAGGTAAGAAGGGCTGCGCTATCGAATAGGGGGGATAGAGGGCCTGGGTCTGTGGTAAGTCCAAGTTTACTGGCTTTATCGTACCATAGGGTCAGGGCCGCGGATGTCAGTGGGGATAATCCTGGGAGCGAGCGAAAGGTAGCACTATACCCTCACAGTAAGGCTCTTAGATCAATTTGCGCCATGTCTTGTTCTACAATGATTGATGGTTTAAGCAGGGGTCTCGGGAACCATTCAAGGAGTCTAGAGAAGAGCGTGGAGTCGTGATATGTTTGGAATTCAGGAAGTCCTATACCTCCCCTGTTTTTGGGGTAGCATAGTACTTTATGCTGAAGTCTGGGTGGGTGGTGTTGCCAAATGAATTTGCTTACTAAGGTTCGGAGGGTGAGAAAGAACGCTCTAGGAAGGAGAATTGGTAGCGTCTGAAATAAATAGAGTGTTTTAGGTAGGATGTCCATTTTAATTACGTTCATTCTCCCCCACCATGTCAGCTTGAGGTTATGCCAGGATTCTAGAGAACGTCTGATCGTAGTTAAAAGCGGACTGTAGTTCAGGGGGTAAATGTCTTGTGCGTCAGAGGGGATCTCGGTGCCTAGGTATGTAACTGATTTTGTTTGCCATCTAAAGGGAAATCGCTGTTTGAGAGATTGTAGCTCCGGGGGGGGGGTAGAGATATATTCAGGGCTTCCGTTTTAGTGACATTTAATTTAAAGTTACTATGCATCCCGAATCTGTCGAGTTCAGATAAGATGGCCTGGATGCTCTTTCGGGGTTGTGTGACATATAGTAGTAAATCATCGGCATAGAGTGATAATTTGTGTTCGGCAGAGGGGGTAGGTATCCCATGTATATTTTCGTTTTTACGGATGGCTTGAGCCAAATGTTCCACAGTGATGGCAAATAACAATGGTGAAAGGGGGCATCCCTGTCCCGTGCCATTAGAAATGTTAAACGAGTCCGATGATTCCCCGTTAGCTAACACCTTTGCTGATGGATGCGAATATAGGGCCATGATTTTGGAGATCATCTGTGGTCCTATGCCTATTTGTCGTAACAACGCGTGCAAAAAAGGCCAGCTGACCCTATTGAACGCTTTTTCTGCGTCACAAGCCAGCAGGCAAGTCGGGATGTTGTGCGATTTCGCGTGTGCGATAAGATGAAGAGTTTTTGTTGTATTGTCCCTGGCTTCACGTCCCGGTATAAACCCTACCTGGTCACCGTGAATCAACTCAGGTAGTAGGGGGGTTATACGGGTGGCTAAAATTTTGGAGTAAAGTTTCAGGTCAATGTTCAGTAAAGATATGGGGCGATAGTTACTGCATAGTGAGGGGTCTTTTCCCGGTTTGGGGATCACAACTATTTGGGCTTGTAGAAGTTGGAGAGATGGGAGATGTGTGTCGTCTACGTCATTGAAAGCTTTCATCATGAATGGAGCCAGCTGTTGAGCAAATTTTTTGTAAAATTGGGGGGTGTATCCGTCTGGGCCTGGGCTCTTACCATTTTTAAGGCCTTTTATTGCTGTTAGAAATTCAGATATAGTCATTGGTAATTCTAAAGCTTCCATGTCAGGTTGTGATATCGTGGGTAAGGCTGTGTCTTGCATGTATTGTTGTAAGGCCATTGTGGGTGAGGAGGGAGAGTCATGAGCTGCTGGGAGATTATAAAGTGTGGAATAGTAGTCTCTGAATTCCGAGATGATTTCGTAATTTTTTGATCTTTTCTGTTGTGATGGGGATATAATGTGGGTGATGTTCTGTCTTTTTTGTTTTGGATGTAAGATCCGTGCGAGGTGTTTCCCGCATTTGTTTGCCTGAGTGTAATGGACATGACGTCCTTTGTTACAAGCGATTAGTGCTCTGTCTGTGAATATCTGTAGAAGGTCTCTACAGGCATTGGATAGTTCAGTCAGGGTTTTTGTATCTAACGTGCGTTTGTGTCGAGCTTCGAGAGCAGTTATTTGAGAAAAGAGGCGTTTTATATCTGCGGTCCGTGCTTTTTTCAGTCTGGATCCATGTTTTATGAAGATCCCGCGTAAGACACATTTAAGGGTTTCCCACTTGTTTAAGTTAGAAGTCTCATCATGCATATGTGTTTGTGTGAAATCTGCAATTGTTTTAGTCACCTCTGCACAGCATACTGTGTCATTCAGTAGGTTGTCATTGAGTCTCCATGAGGAGCGACGGTTGGTGTATGGTAGTTTCCCTACTGTTAAATGTATCGGTGCGTGGTCCGACCACAGTCCCAGGCCAATTTCACAGCTAAGGTCAAAGTCTAAGAGTGTTTGTGAGAGAAGAAAATAATCAATTCTGCTGTATGATTTATGGGCTGGGGAGTAGTATGTGTAATCTCTCTCCGTGGGATGTGTAAAACGCCATACATCCACCAAGGACATGTCCCTTAGGGTGGCACGCATGGCGCTTAGTGTGGATGGTGGCATATGCGACTTACCAGTGGACGAGTCCATCCTCGGCACAAGTGGAGCGTTCAGGTCACCCGCCATAATCAGGTTGGTTGTCCCGAAGTTTTGTAGACGGGTCGTCACGGAGGACAGGGATCGCTGTTGGTTCTGGTTAGGGAGATAGATATTAGCAAGGGTTAGTACAGCCTGGGAGCACCGCAATTTCAAGAGTAAATATCTACCGTTCGGGTCAATGCAAGTGTCTAATATTTCTGGTGTGAAGGAACTGTGAAATGCTATAGATACCCCTTTTGTTTTGGCCAGGGGATTGGTGCTGTGGAACCATGTGGTGAAGTGCTTATCTGGAAGTATTGGAATCTTGTCGGTTTTAAAGTGGGTTTCTTGAAGTAGTAGTATGTGGGATTTGGTTTTATGGAAGTGATGGAGAATCCGTCTACGTTTTTCAGGGATATTGAGTCCTCTACAGTTGAGAGAGAATATCTTGATGCTTAGAGGAGCTGACATGGTGTCAGTGTTACCGGTATGTTATTGTGTGTTCCTTTTGCTTCAGATCACCTGCCGCTTGAATGTTTGTCTTGTGTTGAGCTACGCCCCCTAGATATGGAGAGAGAGGAGAGGTGGAATGTGGGGTGGGATTGAGAAGGAGGAAGGGAGATAGGGGCAAAAAGTGAGAAAAATATTAGGGGGAAAGACGCTGAGGGAGGAGGGGGGGATATAGATAGAGAAAGAAGGAGAAAGCGAGAGAAGAAAAAGAAAAACAAAAACAAACAAAACACAAAAGTGTACAGGTACTGACACAAGGAGGTAGGGCTTTTGTGTGTGGTGACAGGCACAGGGAAAAAACTGTGTTGTCACTGGTGTTGTGTATCTCGTGTCAGTTTATCAACTCACCTAGTAAATTGGTAAGTGCTACAAACTTATAGGGAAGCTACTCCCTCTAGTGTCCAAAGTGTATAAGAAACCTTGGACACTACCTAGGAAACCTAGCTAAAAGAAGAATTCACCACAGAGGCAATTAAGACTCTGTAAACCCTAATGTGGGGAACGTGTTTGGTCTGTGAACAGGAGCTCCGCTCCAACCTAAAATAGAGATTGTCTAGGTGTGTAAAAGCAAGGCACACAGCAATAGAATGTAAAACATTTAAACCTTCTTATTCAAACCGTATGTTTTCCTGATAGCAGGGGAATCTTTGGCTGTTTCCCTGGATATCTCCGATAATCATACTGTACCCCTATGATAGGCTAGACCTGGTCAGCAGATTTAGAGTCAGGGGTACAGTAGGTCAGGTGAGGCATTTCAACAACAGTGGGAAACAGCCTGTATAGAAAATGTTCTATCAAAAAACAACAAAAGAAAAAAAAAAGAAAGACAATTAGATGTGGATCAGCTTTTCTTAAATGTTCCAGGAAACTTGGGCAGGGCCCCCACCAGCCGGTGGTAATCTAAGGTGTTCATCCTGGAGGAGTAGAAGTGGCGTCGGGTCTGGATCTGTTTTCTTTAGGATGTTTTCCCCATCCTGGTCTCCTGGGAAGGCCTGGGGTTGCCGGATGTAGTGGCCAATCTGGGATCCTGATGTGGGGTAATTCAAATGTGCCCAAAAAATTGGGTAAATCTCTGAGGTTGCGGAAGGTCGCTGATTTACCATTGTGGGAAGCGAATAGGTGAAAAGGAAATCCCCATCTGTATTTAATTTGCTGTGCTTGCAGAGCGTCCGTTATTGGTTTCAGAGCTTTCCTCATGGTTAGTGTTTGCTTTGAAAGGTCAGTCAGAAGCATGACTGGGTAGGTGTCGAACAAAATGGATCCCTGATTGCGTGCAGCTTGCATTATGTCATTTCTGACTTTGAAAAAGTGTATGCGACAAATTATGTCTCTGGGGTATGCAGGGTTAGGATTACGGGGACCGAGGGATCTGTAGATCCTATCAATTTCCAAGGGATCGTCAATGGGCTTATTCAGAACATTGTTGAACATGGTAATGGCCGCTGTAGATAAATCTTTACTTTCTACCTTTTCTGGTACTCCGCGTATGCGAATATTGTTGCGGCGGCTTCTGTTCTCTTGGTCATCTAAACCATAAAACAATTGTTGTATCTGAATTGTGTGTTGCTGTAGTATGTCCTCATGTTCTGTGATCCTGGACGTATTTTCCTCTACAGCTGATTCTACCTCCTCAAAACGCTGGCCAATATCGCGGCGCAGGTCAGAGATCTCCCTTTTGTATGATCTTTCTAGCCTGCTTACATAGGCATCAATGTCTCCTTTAGTTGGGAGGGCTTTAATGTAACTCTCCATATCCCATGAAGCTTTCTGGCCCTGTATTTCTGACGAAGGGCTTCCTGAGTGAGGTGGTTCTACATGAGCTGTGTGATCTGAGCCCGGGGATCGGGGTGAGGAGGGGGGGATAGTGATGGCTGCGAGGCCTGTACCTTAGCAGCCGCCTGGGCCGCTTGTGCTGCCGCCGCGCGTGTCGCCGCCATCTTGGAAGCCGGTGGGGCCTTGCTGCTCGATCCCTTCAGCGGGAAATAATCGCCGATCTCTGCTGGTTTTTGCTGACCCGCCGCACGGGGAGTGTTGTATGCACCTCTCCTGCTCATGTGGAGGGTGACAGGGTCTGTTTGCGGTCTTGCTGTATGCCGTTTATGGACGCTGGAGCGGGAGCTGAGCTCTCACACGTCCTTCCTCTCCATGCGCCAAGCCACGCCCCTACAAACACTATTTTTAACATTTATTTGGAGAGGTAAAAAAACACAAATTAAATTGACTTTATTGACAAAGCAAAAGACACAGGGGGGTTTGGGGGCACCTGATTTGAAAAATTATTACAATGCAATTGTATTGTCACGCATAATTGAATGGGCTAAAAATAACACTGAAAAGAGATGGGTGAATATGGAATCTATAAGTAGTAAAACTTCACTGGGGAGGGTAATCTGGATTCCGACACAATACCGCAAATTGGACAAAGACGCACATTGTATCACTAGGAACGCTTTAATAATTTGGGACAATATTCATAAAAAGGAAAAGTGGGATTTTAACTCACCTCTAATACCGTTATCCGACACAAAATATTTTTTACCGGGACGAGAAAAAATGTTTGGGAAATGGATTATAAAAGATAATGTCCAACTAAAAGATGTAATGGAGCAAAATAAACTTCTCACACATCAGGAATTAAAAAAAGGAGTGACCTGATGCGGATTGACGAGTGGCGGTATGCCCAGTTGAAACACTTCTTTGAAAAATTACCACAGCCGATTAGAACAGCAGAAAATCTGCGGCCCTTTGAGAAACTATGTGAGGATAAGGGCAGAAAGGGCGTAATTTTGAAAATTTATAAGATACTAAACGAGGTAAAAAAGCGGGGCATACCGCGATTCGTCAAGAAATGGGAGGAGGAACTGGGGATATGGGTAAATGACTTACAGATTAAACAAGTAATAAATAGGGCACACTCAACCTCAGTCAATTCTAATGTAGCCACCCCCTCACCCCGTCCTCTTTAGCTAGGGGTATGTCACGCGACAGAGTGAGGTGCGCTACGGCCCATGTCCTCCCCATAACGGCGGGTGAGGTGAAGGCCACTACCTGATGTTTCCTCGGGCCGGTGTGTCCTGAGCATGTACCGAGTCTGTCGTGCAGAAACCACCGAACCACCCTTTGCTCCCATTAACAGAGTCCATACACCGATCACAGTCCAACTGTTGGTTTATTTCGTATCTCCACATACAGGCAATGTGATGGCATGATACGGTGAGATGAGCAGGTCGAGGCACTATACTGATCTGGGTCCCTACACCCCCTATGCTATGACCAAGGGTTGTAGGAGTCTTGACATGAATACCTCCGTTGCGTTGCGGCCTCTATCAGGGGAAGATGTCCTCCAAGAGAGTTACCGAAGGCCCATCCGTCACCGGGTTGACACTACACCGGGTCTTCGAACGAGTGACCTCCCCAGCCTCCTCACCTCAGATGCGGGTCCCCTCGCAAGGGGCGCCCTGGAGCAACTTCACCCTCGCGGGACCCAGTCGGAGTCACCGGGTCCCAGGCCTCCTCAATAGTACCTCACCCCAGGCTGAAGGTGCCTGGGATGGACTCCATCTTCATTCTGGCCAGGCCTAGGGCGCCTAGGCCGGAACCTTGAACCGCCCGCACCCAGGCTTAAGGTGCCTGGGTGCGTGAAGAGATGATCCCCCGAAAAAAGACCTTGTGGCGAGGGCGTCTCCCCCTTTTATCTCCTCCCGACGATACCACGGCAGGTTCCCCGCCCCGGCCGTACCATCTCCAGGAAGGGACAAAGAAGGGTAGCACTCCGGTAGTGATTCCACCCTGAGCCAGTAGGTACACTGACACCCACTGGTCAAGGAGAATATTACACCACCCAATCCTCCACGAATAACAAAAAGGGGTCTGAACCCTAACACAATTACACACTTGGGTCACACTACCCCCAGGTGTATCCCACTAAATTGAGGACCCCGCTACACACTCCCCCCTGTGATTTGACGCTGGTCCCCAGCGTCAGGTGCACACCCATGTCTCCCAAGGAGTGGCGACATGAAGTGGGCCCCAGAGGCTATCCCTCAAGTTTTTGGATACTAAGTGTGCCAAGACCTGCTCAAAAGGGAAAGGGGAAATATAAAACGATAAACATTTGTATAAGACATCTATTCTGTACACATGTACAATCCCTCCCATCGCTGTCTAAGAACCACCCCACTCTCAGTAGTCTTGACCGATGAATCTCCTGCAGAAGGGAAACAACAAAAAGAAAACACATCCTAACACTCTGTGTTAACTTGGCATGAGTGGGTCCGTCAGCCGAGAGACCCGCTCACTCCAATAAGTAAGTAATGCATGTGTAGCATTTCGAACAACCGTTGCACAACACTGCCACCTGGTGACAGAGCTGCGGTAATGACACTTGCCAAAGTCTTCATTCTTCCTGCTTTCCTACTCTGACTCTACCCCAAAAGTCTCTGCCTTTGGCACATGAAGAAAAGGGAGGAAAAAAACAACAACTCCCAAGTCTCCAGTGAGTAAAAGAAAAGCCCAAATCAAAACAAAAGTAGGGCACAGTTCTAGGCGTCTGGGAATGTCTCTTCCAGAAAGTTTTAACAGAAACAAGATAGGAGCTCACTTCTCCTATAAGTAGAACCTTGGATCCGGCAGAAACAGAGGCTTCAGGTGCCCGTCAAACACTTCCACCGAATACTCGACATCCTCTCCTTCTTTCCTACAGATGAGCACCTTATCGGCATGAATATGGCGCCCAAGTCTCCAATCAGCTCTGCAGTCCTTGAACTTTTTAGACATAGGCGGCGAACATGACAGGTATCGCCGGGCATGGGGTACTTTAAGCTTTTCCCATACAAACTCGTCATACCACCTTGGTCGCAGGACCTCAACTTCATACAATAAGTCCCGAGGCAAGTAGGGGTACTCCCACCCATATTCACGGGCGACTCTCTGGGAGAAAAGTCTATGCAATCTGGCTAGAGGCGGCATCACATCTCGCTCACCTTCTCCCGGCTGTACTATGGCCTCCGGGTGCCGAGGTACCTTCACCATCTCGGGTTGCTTTGTCTTTGGTGCCCGCAACGAAGCACGCTGCGTCCCCTCCATCAGAGCGGGTGATGTAGTTGAATGAGGAAAGTTGGTCGGAGGGTTAGATTTCCTCGGGAACTCCGGGGCCTGAGCCCGGAGCGTACTGTCTTCTATGGACATGGGGGAATCCTGTGGTTTACTCAGCACAGGTAGCGGGCGTCTGTCCCAGCCCTTCCGGTGAAACAGCTCGTCTATTTCTCCGTCATCACCACAGTCTGACAACGACTCTAGGTCGGAGGTGTCATAGATCTCGGCGGGAAGGTAGTCTCTAGTAGACGGAAGGCTACCCTCCCTTTCGGGCTCCACCGGCTGTGAACTCCCGACACCTCCAACCAACACCACAGTCCCAGCCCCTAGCTCACCTGGACCTACTGAAGAACTGGGATGTCCGGAACTCTCTTCTCTACCGGCGCCGGCCAGGCAAGCGGCGGGGTGAAGCTCGACCACGACCATAGGATGCCTGCACCAGGCCTATCTTCCTCTTCGGGGGTGGCAGCAGGGAGTCTGTGGTGACCGAAGCAGTGTCTTCGGATTTTTCTCTCTCAGTCTCTGGTTGGGAAGTCACTTCGCCCTGGTCAGCGCGTACGGGGACCTCCGCAGAGGCCTGGATCTCTCCCTCCGGAGTGGCGGTTCCTGTGATGCAGTTGAGGCGTAGGGCCCGGGGCCTTTCTGTGTATGGTTCAACCTCAAAAAGGAACTCCTTGCATGCCTCACATCGCCCGAATGGCTTTAGTTGGACCACCAGTCCCGAGCATCCGGGACAGATCACACCGAGAGCCTCCGTGTCTCTGCATGAAGACAGAGCCAACTGTCCTCGGGGCCTGAGTCTTATCCCCGTGTCTGTCAGGGGAGCAGCAAATGCAGTCATCTTCATAGGGTAAGATACCGGCATCCACGGAGAGCTTGAATTCATTCCGACCACTTGCTGTTCCATCACGCGCTGACCACATGCCGGAGTCTCCACGTGTATCTCCACACGTGGCCAGACTCCTCCCACAACTTGTACATTTTCGCGGGCTTCCGCCAGCCTCCGCCCACGAATTGTACAGTCATGGGGTGCCTCGTGGCGCAGTGCATTAACAGTCCCCACATGTAGTACTTCACACGGCTGGACCTCTCCCTTTTTACGCTCCTCTGCGTGGGCCTTTCCCGACTTAGGGTCATGTCCACAACTCCGAGCAGGGATGCACTTTGGCCAATCACATGGCCGACCTGTTCGGAACTCCTCCGGGCAGCAAAGTTCAAACACAGACGTTCTCAGTTCCATCGCCAAGACACACACAATTCCGGACGAACGAGCCCCCACGTGTAGCCACCCCCTCACCCCGTCCTCTTTAGCTAGGGGTATGTCACGCAACAGAGTGAGGTGTGCTACGGCCCATGTCCTCCCCATAACGGCGGGTGAGGTGAAGGCCACTACCTGATGTTTCCTCGGGCCGGTGTGTCCTGAGCATGTACCGAGTCTGTCATGCAGAAACCACCGAACCACCCTTTGCTCCCATTAACAGAGTCCATACACCGATCACAGTCCAACTGTTGGTTTATTTCGTATCTCCACATACAGGCAATGTGATGGCATGATACGGTGAGATGAGCAGGTCGAGGCACTATACTGATCTGGGTCCCTACACCCCCTATGCTATGACCAAGGGTTGTAGGAGTCTTGACATGAATACCTCCGTTGCGTTGCGGCCTCTATCAGGGGAAGATGTCCTCCAAGAGAGTTACCGAAGGCCCATCCGTCACCGGGTTGACACTACACCGGGTCTTCGAACGAGTGACCTCCCCAGCCTCCTCACCTCAGATGCGGGTCCCCTCGCAAGGGGCGCCCTGGAGCAACTTCACCCTCGCGGGACCCAGTCGGAGTCACTGGGTCCCAGGCCTCCTCAATAGTACCTCACCCCAGGCTGAAGGTGCCTGGGATGGACTCCATCTTCATTCCGGCCAGGCCTAGGGCGCCTAGGCCGGAACCTTGAACCGCCCGCACCCAGGCTTAAGGTGCCTGGGTGCGTGAAGAGATGATCCCCCGAAAAAAGACCTCGTGGCGAGGGCGTCTCCCCCTTTTATCTCCTCCCGACGATACCACGGCGGGTTCCCCGCCCCGGCCGTACCATCTCCAGGAAGGGACAAAGAAGGGTAGCACTCCGGTAGTGATTCCACCCTGAGCCAGTAGGTACACTGACACCCACTGGTCAAGGAGAATATTACACCACCCAATCCTCCACGAATAACAAAAAGGGGTCTGAACCCTAACACAATTACACACTTGGGTCACACTACCCCCAGGTGTATCCCACTAAATTGAGGACCCCGCTACACTAATATAATGGAATTAAATTATAAATGTCTCGCTAGATGGTACTTAACCCCTGACAAGGTATATAAAGGATCCACGCAAACAGCCCGGCTCTGTTGGTGGGGCTGCCAGGAAATTGGGACTATGGGTCACATTTGGTGGTATTGCCCCAAAATCAAAAAATATTGGAGTGAGATACGAAACAAGATTACAGAAATAACTAAAATCGAAGTACCCGACGATTCATGGGTATGCTTATTTCATGGCGTCCGAATGCCAGATAAACATTACTTAAGAACACTGCTCCCACAGCTCCTAAATGCCGCGAAGAGCCAAATCCCCATTTATTGGCAAAATTCGGAACGACCAAAACTGAGGGGATGGTGTAAAAAATTAGATGAAATATACAGTTTGGAATATCTTAGGTTTTGTGATGGGGAGAGAATGGAAGAATTTGAAAAAAAATGGATGGAATGGTTGGCTTATAAACATACTATGGGATATGCAGAAATAATGGGGGCATAAGGCATAACACATAATACATAATTCATAATACATAATATAAAATAAAATATAAAACGAACAACAATAGACAATATAAACCTAATAGTGGAACAAGAAATTATTAGAGATGAAGAGGAGGGGGAAAATATATCAAGGACATAAACAAAGAGATAGTAGGAAACGGAGATATACTGATTAAGAGAGGTCGGGGAAAGGGGTGGGGAAGGGTAAGGGGTGGGGTGTACTAATAAACAAGTGTAAAAGGTTGTAACAGTGTGTTTGTATGAACAATTAATAATGTAATTTATCTAAAAAGAAGGAGAAAAAAAAAAATGAAAGAAAAAAAAATATAAGAAAAAGGAAGAAAGGAAATAAAGAAAACCACAAATGATGCGAAACTGAAGTAGAGACGATATGAGCGAGTATAAAATATGACCAAGTCTCTTGCTATGGTTGAGTCTGAGGTGGAAAAAAAAAGAAGGTACTCGGGCACTCTGATGGGTTGTTAACAGGTACTCGGGTACTCTGATGGGCTGGTGACAGGTACTCAGGTACTCTGATGAGCTGGTGGCAGGTACTCGGGTACTCTGATGAGCTTGTGACAGGTACTCGGGTACTCTGATGGGCTAGTGACAGGTACTCGGGTACTCTGATGGGCAGGTGACAGGTACTGGGGTACTCTGATGATATGGTGACAGTTAATCGAGTATTCTGATGGTGACAGGTACTCGGGTTGTTACTGCGGTGTCCACTCCTATTATGTCTAGGGCCCCGCCCACCAGGGGTCCCCCCAATCGAGGCTGGGGGCGTCAGGGCAGAAGGGGGAATCCTACTAGGGGGGGCGTGGCAGAGCGCCTCCATATCATCACCCATCCTCACATGAACAGAACAACTGGCAAGATCATGGTGATACTTCACGACCCTATAGAGGACATGCGGCTCAAGGTCCTCCTAAAAGGGACAGTTTTCAATACCAAAACCAAGATGCACGAGGGAGAGGTGAAGATTATTCAAGTGGTAATGAGCCTTCCTATGAACATCCATCTGTCCCAGTTCAAAATCGGTTTACACCGTTATCTCATGATCACAATTGTCAAAGTGATGATTTTTTAGGGCAGGGCCAATTTCATTGGCAAGACCCTTGGGGACAGACCCCAACGGGGAGCAAACAAGGTGGCAAAAGAAGGTTAAGAGAGGAAGAAGAGCCGGAAGAAGAACTCAAAAGGCAAAGACGGTAGTGGGAGCCGGGGTTTTTAACATCAGTGGCTTAGAGTTATCAGTGGAAGAAATTAAGGTCCTAGACAAGGGACTTAAGTTTGCCCCAGTCCGCAATTTTAACAAATTCCAAACTTACTTCAGTTTACAATTTTTTTTTAAGGACTTTAAATATCAAACGTCATTTCCTTTCCAAACCTGGTGCCCCTCGTCCAGTCCCTGTTTCTGTTTTTGCTCCCATTGCCCCCCCCCCCAGGGGGTACACTCTAATCTGCCTAACAAGTCAGTTTTTAATCCACCAAAACATGACCATAGACACATAGAGGTGTTTAAAAACATGGTCATTAGTGATTTAGAGTCAATGAAAATCAAAAAGGTTAGGGATCCACATTATCTCAAATTAGGGATTGCATCTTTGGAGAAAAACAAAAATGTTGTGGTTAGACCCGCTGATAAGGGGGAGGTCTGGTGGTAATGAGCAAAACTTATTACAATGAAGAAATGAACAGATTGTTATCTGATCGGTCCACTTATCAATTATTACGTAATGATCCGGTTTTCAGTTATAAGAATGAGCTTTATACAATCATCCAAAAAGGCCTTAATAAAGGTGTCCTTAACAAAAAGGAATCTTTATATTTGGTAGCCTAGTGCGTGCAGAAGGCCCATTATCTATTTTCTACCTAAATGCTTTGACACCGCCAATTGTCAATGGGATAGATTCGGTCACTGCACGTTTAGGCCAATATATTGATTATTTCCTCAAGCCTTTGGTCTCCACCACCACCGCCTATCTTAAAGATACCAGGCATGCCATTCAGATCATTGAGTCCACGCCCGCCTGTGACAACAGAATTCTTGTCACGGCAGACGTGGGCTCATTATATACAATTATAGCCCATCGTGATGCTACCAAATCGGTCAAATGGGCCCTGGACGTGTCTGATTTGCCTATCCTATTAAAACGTTTTCTTCTGGATGCATTGGAATTCTGCCTAGCCAGGAACTATTTTTAGTATGACCACAGATATTTCCTACAAACGCTTGGCGTCGCTATGGGGGCACGTTTTGCACCAAGCGTCGCCAATTTGTTTATGGCATTATGGGAGGAGGAGGTCATCTTTAAAGAAAAAACGGTTCAATTGAAGCGTTATTTTCATTATAAAGATGACCTCATTATTATTTGGGAAGGAAATCTGACTAGTTTACAAATGTTCATGTCCAAACTTATGGGAATACTAAAAACATCAGACTGACCTGGAACGCTGATGTCTCTTGTGTAACATTCTTAGATTTAGAAATCTTTAAAGAAGGCACTTGTTTTAAAACTAGGAATTTATTCAAACAGTCTGACAGGAATGGGTACATACCCTTGGATAGCTGTCATCACAAATCCTGGCTGTGTAAAATCCCCAGAGGCCAGTTTATTCGCCTGCAGCGTAATTGTACTCTGGGGTCGGATTATTTTGCACAATCAGATATCCTAGCTGAACGTTTTCTTCAGAAGGGATACAGAAAAGATGAGATCATTTGTGAAATCAAAAGAGTTGGGGATATGGATCGAGCCCCCCTGGTTGCCGGTTCTAGACTCAAAGTACCATCAAAAGTAGATGATACTGAATTTAGGATCATTCTTGATTACAACATCCAGCATAACAAGTTTGAGAAGATAATCATGAAACATTGGAACATCTTGGAGAAAGATAGGGTTTTAGGTGCTATTATACCATCACGTCCTAGGTTCATATACAGGAGGGCACCCACGCTGAGAGATGTTATTGCTCCACCTGTTGTTAAAGAAGGTGGGATATTTCTCCTTCTAACAGGTTTTTACGCATGTGGGAAATGTCCACCATGTAAGAAGTGTAGGAATAACGTTAAAAGAAGGAAGGAATTTGTAGCCTCGACCACTGGGAATTCCTATCCTATTAAAAGCCTTATCACTTGTAACACTGTAGGTGTTGTTTACGTGCTCCAATGCGACTGTGGGCTCCAATATATTGGAAGGACCTCAAGACCCCTCCATGTCCGCATTGGAGAACACGTCAACAACATTATTAAGGGTCTGAGGACCCATAAAGTCTCCAAACATTTTCGACACTTCCATAATAGGGACCTGAAGTTTCTTAAGTTTTGGGGTCTAGAAAGAGTTAAACCACACTGGAGAGGAGGGAATTTCATCCGCCAACTTAGCTAACGCAAATCTTTTTGGATTCATGAAAGTTGGGTACTTGTACCTGGGGGGTTGAACGTGGACTTCGACCTCAACTGTTTATTTTCCAATAGATGATTGTGGCTGGCTCCCTCCCGTCTCTTCTTTACATCTTTTTTACATATTTAATTTCCTATATTTTGTATATAGCTGTTTAATAGTCAGCGAGATGTTTGTCAATGTGCACTATATTCTCATGTAGAGCTTAATTCATGTTTATCTAGTTGGTTTTTATTAGGGTTGTCCCGATACCGATACTAGTATCAGTATCGGTACCGATACCAAGCATTTCCCCGAGTACTTGTACTCGGGGAAAATGCTCCGATGCTTCACCCGATACTTGGGCAGTCAGGAATGATTGGTGTGGCGGGGGAGTTACAAGCACCGATCCCCCTGTATAGATTTCAATACAGCCTGACAGCTTCTCCCCGGACCCCCCCCCCTTTTCAGCTGTTTTAGTGAAATCTATACAGCGTGATCAGTGCTTGTAACTCCCCCCAAAGCCGCACCGATCACCGCTGACTGTCCCTGTATCCTCCTCCAGTTCCCCCATCCGTGCTGCTCTCCCCCTCCGCTCTCCGTGTTCCCCCCTCCCTGCTGCTGCTGTCCTCCTCCATTATTCTGCTCTCCCCCTCCGCGCTCCGTGTCCCCCCTCCGTGCTGCTGCTGTCTTCCTCCATTATTCTGCTCTCCCCCTCCACGTTCCGTGTCCCCCCTCTGTGCTGCTGCTGTCCTCCTCCATTATTCTGTTCTCCCCCTCCGCGCTCCGTGTCCCCCCTCCGTGCTGCTGCTGTCCTCCTCTATTATTCTGTTCTCCCCCTCCGCGCTCCGTGTCCCCCCTCCGTGCTGCTGCTGTCTTCCTCCATTATTCTGCTCTCCCCCTCCACGCTCCGTGTCCCCCCTCCGTGCTGCTGCTGTCCTCCTCCATTATTCTGTTCTCCCCCTCCGCGCTCCGTGTCCCCCCTCCGTTCTGCTGCTGTCCTCCTCCATTATTCTGTTCTCCCCCTCCGAGCTCCGTGTCCCCCTCCATGCTGCTGCTGTCCTCCTCCGTTATTCTGTTCTCCCCCTCCACACTCCGTGTCCCCCCTCCATGCTGCTGCTGTCCAACTCCGTTATTCTACTCTCCCCCTCTGCACTCCGTGTCCCCCCTCCGCGCTGCTTCTGTCCTCCTCCTCGCTCAGTGTCACCCTCCATGTCACCCTCTGCGCTCTGTGTCACCCTCCATGTCCCCCTCTGCGCTCCGTGCCACCCTCCATATCCTCCTTCGTCCCCTCTGTCAGAATGGAGAGCGGAGGTAGGAGCCGCTAAACCTGGCTCCTACCTTTTCCGAATGAACAGAGTCAGTGATCACCTGTGTTTACGATGCTTCAGTTTATGAATGGAGAGGAGCCTTAGGGGGTTATTTACAAAAGGAAAAGACACTTTGCACTACAAGTGCCGTGCAAGGGCACTTGGAAATGCATTCGCTGTAAATCTAAGAGGGACATGCAAGGAAAATAAAAATCATAATTTTAGCTTGCACATGATTGGATGATAAAATCAGCAGGGCTTCTCCTCATTTCAGATCTTCCCCCCAGATCTACAGCGACTGCACTTCCAAGTGCACTTGCAGTGCAAAGTGGATTTGCCTTTCGTAAATAACCCCCTCTGTCTTCTGTCCATTCATTTTCAGTGCAGCTGAGAAAGGGACTGGGGAATCTGTGTCCTTAGTCCCTTTCTCTGTCTCAAAGGGGAGATGTCAGAGGTTTGTTAAGACCCCTGATATCTCACCAAAGCCCCCCAACAGGGCTAAAAAAATAAAAATAAAATTGCAATAAATAATAAAAAAATAATTAATTGTAAAAAATAATAAAAATTAAAATAAAAAACACACTGACACCATCCACTCCCCCCCAAGAAAGCATTGTAAAAAACCATAGCAAAAGATAGTAAAAAAAAAAAAAGAAAATACTGACACGTGCCACTGTCACATGACACAAAAAAAAAATCGGTATTCGGTATCGGTGAGTACTTGAATAAAAGTATCGGTACTTGTACTCGGTCTTAAAAAAGTGGTATCGGGACAACCCTAGTTTTTATCATCATTATATGATTTTTATAATGTATTTTTATTTATATTCTAATGTCATATTATATAGAAAGTCGCGGGTGTACGTTAATATTGTCATATATGTTGTGTTCCCATATAATTTATGTGGTATGCATATCATGATCTGTTAGCCCTATGGTGAACCCAGAGGATATTGCGTCTAATATGGCTGTTGTGCTGTCCCGAGCTTTCAGGATTCCCGGCTGTGGCCTGCCCCGCCTCTTTGACGCTTCCCATGGTTACCGGGCTTGTATATCTATACGCTGGGTGACGTATTCAGCTCCACCCACCGCTGACGAAGTCCATACCGGACATAATGTGCGTACGGGGGAGGAGCTGCTTTCCGTGATGTCACCCGTGTCCTTTCTATCGCTGCTCGCGGCTCCAGACCACGATCCACATCCTATTCATTCATCCGCTTTGGCGGCACACCCCCCATCGGATTTCACCCCCATTGGACTGTGGCTTTCGTTGGTGTATCTGCTTTTATCTGTTTTACCTACTTTGGAAAAAAAATCAGTCTGCACTGAGATCATTTCCACTTTTTATTCCATCCATGACCCATATGATCTGATGTACGTCTACCACGCTGCTGGATTCTGTTCAACACTACTATCTCCCCCATGGTGGGAACAAGCTCATTTGACCACTTGTTATGCAAATGGTCCACCTCATCTGGTAAGCAAGCATTTATTTTGATGGTGGAGGATTTGTCACTGTTCGTTTGAAGATTTGCTGCATCACGGGGTGCCATCTCTGTTTGTTTTTCTCTTCACATGAACGTTATTATTGCGCTGCATTTTCATTTTTAATATTGCTTTTTTTTTGTGATTCACCTATTTGGTTTTCAGCTGCAATCGATTATCATTAGACTGTTTGTGCGCTGATTGCCTTTCATTTTGTACTCGGGTACTCTGATAGTGACAGGTACTCGGGTACTCTGATGGTGACAGGTACTCGGGTACTCTAATGGTGACAGGTACTCTGGGGCTGGTGACAGATACTCTGGTACTCTGATGAGCTGGTGACAGGTACTCAGGTACTCTCATGGTGACAGGTACTCAGGTACTCTGATGGTGACAGTTACTCGGGTACTCTGGTGACAGGTACTCTGATGGTGACAGGTGCTCAAGTACTCTGATGGTGATAGGTACTCTGATGGTGACAGGTATTCAAGTACTCTGATGGTGATAGGTACTCAGATACTCTGATGGTGACAGGTACTCTGATGGTGACAGGTACTTGGGCAGTGACACCTTGCAATGTGCAATTGCACTCTGCAAGATCAGTTTCTCCAGAGCTTAGTAAATGAGGTGTAGCACTACCCCTGTAGGAGCTGCTGTTTACTTGTTTTGGGTCTACGTCCTGCCTATCAACCCGGGGAAGTGGCTCAAACCCTCCCTTAGCACAACTGATATGAGTAAGGATTGTGAAACCTACTGAGTATTAGGAGACACAATCCTGCATACATCACACAATAAACTGTAAATGTTGTTACCTTTGCTGGTCACTGATCCTTTCCAGTGACAAAGATACTTCACACAGATTATTTAATTAACCAAAGGCATCTTTACTAAGTATAAAAATGAAAAGGTAAAGAAAACACATTAATACACACAGTTGACTCCGCATGCGCATTGCAGAGTCAATAAGTCAAAGTGAGACTGGTATCACCAATGTTAAATGATAACAAAAGAGAATCAGCAGTTATATATATGTATAGGCACAGCTAACTGATTGCTCGCGAGCTCCCCCTATCTTGCAATACCTTGCACGTGTTCAGTCACTATACAAGACAGGCAAGGCCTATCTGAGTCCAGCTCAAAGTTCCTTCCACAAATGGAGTCTTCGCTAGCAAAACATTGGTGCACAAGTTAATTTGTAATCCAAAGGGTTAACAAGATATTGTAGTCATCCCCAATATTCCTAAGTACTCGTGTGCCTGTCACCCACTAATGGCGAATGCGCCAATCTCTAATCACACAGTCTCCCATAGAATACACTAGGCCGCAATCTGTGGCGCGATAGGTGGAGTGTGGCTGGCAATAACTAAGTCACTTTCCTCTAAGGTAACAGTCAATTCTGGTCAGGTGCCCTTCTCACCAAACAGGCCCGGCTTCCGGATATTGTCCTCTGGCTTGTCCCGGTCCCACAATCTCCACGCTTCTGCTGCAGTCTCCGGCCTCCGTCACTCACAGCGCAAGGTGATGGTGATGGACGACTCCGGTCTCTGCTGGGCGACAACAGGAATGTCCTCTACTGGAAAATCACCCGGGGCATTGGCGTACTTTAGGCCCAGGCTTCTGGCCTAATACTCCGGAAGCAAGCCTCAGTGCCAGCTTCCTGCTTGGTTGAGAGTGGAGTCCAGAGAGAGAGAAAATGGCCCCTCCCCTCTTTTAAATAGTCTGTAAAGAAGGCTTTGCGGTCTTGCAGTGCACCCTGGTAACACAGCTGCACCGTGGGTAGTGTAGTCTGTCTACTACTAAAAGTAACAGAGTCTTTTCTCCTTCCTGCTGTATGTTCCAGGGTACATTAATTGCATTGTAACACTTACACCACCGGAGGGAGCTGGGTTCCTTCTTTTAAATGTCAAATGGTAGTCTTTTATCTACATTTCATATGGGAATCCCGCTACAGAGGTAAAGCTTCACTTTGCAGAGAATACACAATCACGTACAAGGAAAATAAAAAAAAACATCATTTTGCTTGCACATGATTGGATGATGGAAGTAGACAGAGCTTCTTCTCATTAACAAAGAGTGCAACTGCACTTTGTAAAGTGCACAGTGCATTTGCCTTTAGTAAATCAACCCCCTAGTCACTATGCCATGTGAGTAGGTACTGCTGTGTTACACATTCCACAGAGCCTGCCTTCTAAACAGGGGTGCTGAGAGGAGGAGTTTCACTGCTTGCAGGCAGCAAGGTAGTCCAGAAAGTTGTGGAAAGAGACAGCCAGCAGACAGGCAGCACTCGCAACATAAAGTTAGCTTATATTGTATTGTCATTAATAACTATTATTTGTATTGTTATTTTTTTATGTAATCTTTATTTAAAAAGATATATTCAAAGGACAAACAGAGAGATAATAGACAAAGTAGAAAGATTTGCAAAATACAGCATTATAGGAGGAGCCCTCCACCATGGACAAACAGTTAGTGGTAAAGCCAATCGTGGAAGCATACGGTGTAACAACCATATCTGGGGGAATAATAATCAACATATGAGCAGCGTGATATGAGTTCAAACAGACATGGATCACCCCATCCGACTCCATCTGGCATACCCCTATCGAGGATGCCATCCCACTCCCAAAAATTAGGAGTAGGCTGGGTCCACAGTTAGCAGGCCGAAAGCCTAGGGGCAGTAACCTCAGTGAAAAGTTAAATAAAAACAAAAACTAAAAAGGAGGGTGAAGGGTGGGGCAAGAAACAAAAAAAAAAAAAAATAATAATATACAACCAGGGGAAAAAGTGACACCAACCAAAGTAGTACATAACTTTAAGCTTCTGTAGGTTTGTGGGAGTTCCTCACTCCTTTCAGAAACCGCCTTGCAACCCTCACGTCTCCCCTCCGACCCCGCCCCTTACGGGGACGAGTTCGCAGCCGGAGAGGGACCCGGGGCACACAGAGCAGGCGGGCTTGCATAGTTTATCCAAATGGCCCATACAGAATAGAATTTCTCGTACCGATCTTTACACTTAGCCATCCATTCCTCAGCAGCCATGATATTATTCACTAACTTTACCCAATCCGCACGGGAAGGCACCCGAGGTGTCCTCCAGTGAATCGGTATCAGCCTCCGAGCCGCATTAAGCAGATGGGGCAGGATGGATTTGCTATATTGGCCGAGGGGAATGGTGGGAAAGTGCAGCAAGGATTCCAGCGGGGAATCGGGTAGCTCCAGATCCAAGATCAGTTTGATCTGTGCATGGATATCTAACCAAAAGGGCCTCAGCTTAGGGCACTCCCACCAGATGTGAAGGAACGAGCCTCTGAGGCCACAGCCTCTCCAACAATCATCTGAGAGAGAGGGGTAAATCTTAGCAAGTTTGGATGGTACCCTGTACCACCTGGACAGTACCTTGTAACTATTCTCCTGCATCTTAGTATCCACTGTGCTCGAGTGTGTTAAACTATATAAGTGCTCTAGTTGAGGTTCAGTAAAGGTGCGCCGGAGGTCTCTCTCCCACTCACCAATGAATCCCGGTTTCCCTTCAGTATGCATGGATTGCAGCAAATCATACAGCACCGAAATGGCACGGGGAACAGCGGAGTCAGACATGCATAAGCGTTCAAAGGGGGAAGCCGAAGTGGGGGACCTAACCCCCTGGGGCAACCCGGCGACAAAATGCTGGAGCTGCCTGTAACGCCACTCATCCATTGGGTAGGGGCCGTATTGGTCCCTTAGAGTGGCCAGTGGCAATAGGCCATGGTCCTGGACAAATCTGCCGCATCTGGACTCACCATCCGCCGCCCACATCCGAAAGAAGGAAGGGTGTTCCCCTGGAGCGAACCAGGGGAAGCCTCCTAGGGGCGCCAACGGAGAGACCGGGGGTGCAAGCAGCCCCAATTTATTCAGCCTGTCCCAGGTCGCCAGGGCGTGAGCAGCAAACGGGGAGACCAACCCCGAGAGACCTCTATCTTCTCGGGGAACCCATGGGGCGTGTGACAGGTTGCGGCCCGCTAAAAACTTATCTAGGGGTACCCATAGTTTATACCGGACATTGTGGTGCCAGTCCAGAATACACTGCAGGGCTATTGCTTCATAGTACCTGCGGATCGCTGGAACCCCCAACCCTCCCCTATTCTTAGGGCGCTGGATAGTGCGAAGGGCTAACCTGGGGCATTTCCCACCCCAAATATAGTGTATGAACAGGCTATTGAGGGTTGAGAAGAACATCTTGGGCAAAGTAATCGGCACCATCTGCAGGAAAAACAGGATACGGGGTAGCACATTCATTTTAAGTACACTGACTCGGCCCATCCATGGAAACACCGCCCTATCCCAACGTTTCAGATCTATTCTGACAGTGGAAAGCAACGGAGCAAAGTTACAGTCATAAAGCATCGAACATTTCGTGGGCAAATATATCCCCAAGTACTTTAAGGAGGTTGGGCACCAGGTAAATGGAAACGCTGTTTGCAGCCGTGTACGCAAATCCGTGGGGACATTCAAAGACAGGATTTCTGACTTATCATAGTTAATTTTAAAGTTAGACAGCAGGCCAAAGTCCCTCAGCTCCGCCAGGATGTTAGGCAGCGATATCAAGGGATCGGAAACATAGAATAGGACATCGTCTGCGTAAGCCGATAGTTTGTGTTCCGTCGGACCGACTGTGAAACCATTGATATCATTGTTAAGGCGAATTTTATTAAGCAGTGGTTCTAGGGTCAGAGCAAAAATGAGAGGGGACAGCGGGCATCCCTGGCGTGTCCCATTGCCGATCGGGAAGGGCTCGGACAGTAGCCCATTCACCTTCACCCTGGCAGTCGGAGAGCTATAGAGGGAGGATATCCACGCCATCATGCTTGAGCCCAAGCCAAGCCTGGCCAGAACTGTTCGCATATAAGTCCAGTCCACCCGGTCAAACGCCTTCTCCGCATCGGTGGAAAGCAAGAGACAGGGGCGAGACTCCACCCGCGACCCCACCCAATGAATCAGCTGGAGTGCTCTGTTGGAGTTATCCCTGGCTTCCCTGCCCATGATGAACCCTGTCTGGTCCGGGTGGATGACCGTTGGGAGTATCGGCATAAGTCTATTAGCCAAGATTTTGGCCAAAATCTTGACGTCTGTGTTAATAAGTGAAATAGGCCTATAGCTGCCCGGTAGGGTATGATCTCTACCATCCTTCGGGAGGACTGCAATGTGTGCCATCAGTGCTTCAGGTGGTATCGCCGTGCCGGACGCCAGCGCCGTGAAATAGGTACACATGGGACCAGAGAGCACCTCAGAGTATTTTTTGTAGTAGGTATTTGTGTAACCATCAGGGCCAGGGCTTTTCCCATTGGGTAGGTCTTTCACCACCTTCTGAATTTCAGCAGTAGTGATGGGTGAGTCCAACTGCTTACATACAGACGCCTCCAGCTGCGGGAACTTGGCCTCTGTGAGGTATTGATGAATGCGGTCAACCCGTCGGGATTCTGTCGCGCCATGTAAAGTATCAGGGAGATGGTACAAGCGGGCATAGAAGTCCCTAAAGACATTAGCAATTTTTGAGGAGTGGACGACCGGAAGTCCCGTCGAGGAGGAAAGCTTGTGGACATGTCCTGAGGCACGTCGACTTTTAAGGGCCATAGCCAGTAACCTCCCACATTTATCGCCGAATTCATAGAATTTGTGTGCCAAATGTCGAACGCGCGCCTTAATTTTGGTGTCTAACAGTGCAGCCAACTCCTGTCGCAGGGATTGTAATTTAGATGCCAAGTCAGGGGTTAGTTTCCGTTTATGCAGCAGCTCAGCTGTATGTATTTTGGTCAAGAGGGTCTGCAGTTCCCCTTCCCTGGCCCGTTTCAGTCTCGTACCCTGAGATATCAGCTCCCCCCGAACCACCGCCTTATGCCCCTCCCATACAGAGCCCATGCTAACTTCCCCCGGTTTGTTCTCTGAGAAATACAGGGAAATGGTATCTGACACTCGCTTCTGGGCGACCGCATCATCTAGGATGCCATCATTTAGACGCCAGCTCCACGACCGTGCCTCCATTGACAGAGGATGCAGGGAGATGGAGACCGGTGCATGGTCCGAAATAGTAATGGACCCAATAGAGGCGTTAGCAAGGGAATCAAGCGAGAACTGGTCCATCACCAGAAGGTCAATGCGGGTATATACTCTATGCGTGGCAGAGAAGTAGCTATAATCCCTATCCGTAGGGTGGAAAAGTCTCCAGCAGTCGACCAAATGGTGCTCTTGTAGGGACTTTCTAAAGTGTTTCAGGAAGGCAAAGGAATGAGTCGAGTGGCCCGAGGATGTATCCACGTGTGGGTCAGGGCTAACATTAAAGTCCCCCCCCAGGATGAGCTGTCCCTCCCGGAAGGTGGACAGTGACTCCAGGACCGAGTCCAGAAGGTAAGCTGTTTGCTATTCGGGGCGTACACGGCTGCAAAGGTGAACATGCGGGTATATGTGGTGCCTTTGACAAACACAAACCGACCCTCCGGGTCGAGCAATTGGTCCGTCATCACAAAAGGGCAATTTTTATGTATCGCTATAGCCACTCCCCCGATTTAAGACGGGGGGAGTTGCTAAGATACCAGGAGCTATATAAATGGTTGGGAAGGCGGGGGACCGAGTCAGGTCGGAAGTGCGTTTCCTGCAAAAAAAGGATGTGTGCCCCCATGCGTTTCATCTCAAGCCACAACTTACTGCGTTTCGACGGGGAGCCCAGGCCACGAACGTTGTATGACACGACTTTCAGAGCAGCCATAATGAGAGTTCAACGGGTGCGGCCACTAGGCCGGCGGCAAGAGGGAAGAGAGACCCACAGCACAACAGGCCTGCAGCGAAGGACACCAGGAGCACAGGGATTACACACAGGAGCCTAAAAAACAAACCAAGGTTATAGCAGGTGTCATAGAAAATAAGACATAGAAAAAAAACGGGGAGGGAAAAATACAGGAAACGAAAACACAAACACAAATAACAAGCCCAAAGGGCGCAACAAAGTGCAACATTGCCACCAGTCGGGGGCCTCCACCCCCCCTCAAGACGAGGAGACGGTGAAGGCCAGCGAGCAGAGGCATTCCCAAAATGGGACACGTAACTCCAAGGAGTTGACCTATTGGGGGGAAGTGGTAAGGCACCAAGAGCAAGTCCGCATGAGGACCCGCAAGTAGTTAAAGGTGCTCATCTACCCCTCGGCCAGGGGCAGAAAGGTGATACGGCAGCTAGGGGGAAGTCAAAAAAGTGAAACAAAGACGTCTCAGGAGCCAGCAAAAAGCAGTTCAGTCGTTCAGTCTTCTCCCTGCGGGGGGCGAGATGGAGGCGCCGAGCCAGGGGGACCTCGCCTGGGTCCGCGGCGACGTCTCCGGCGGGCGGGCTGCCACGTTTCAGGGCGTGCGGGAAGAGAGATGTCAGACGGCGACCTCCAGTCTGGGATGTCGACCTGAGGCAGGTCTAGGGATTCCAAGAATCGGGGCAGATCATCCCTGCTCTGTAGTGTGACCTGTCTGCCATCTTTAGTTGCGGAGAGGCTAAACGGGAAACCCCACCGATAAGGAAGCTGGGCATCCTGTAGAGCCGCCAACAGTGGCTTAAGAGCTCGGCGTTGCATCAGTGTGCGTCTGGAGAGATCTGGAAAGAATGTCAGCCTGGCCCCGTCAAAGTCCACAAATCTGACTCCCCTAACTTGATTCATGATGCGTTCTTTAAGCGAGTATTTGTGCAGCTTGCAGATAATGTCTCTGGGTTTATCAGGATCATCAGAGGGGGGCCGCAAGGCTCTGTGGGCCCGGTCGATTTCAAAATGTTCAGGTGCCTGTCGGCCTAGAATTTGCTTAAAGATCCCTTGCAGGGTGGGGATGATATCTCTGGGGCCAGTGGCTTCAGGCAGGCCTCTGATGCGGATGTTAACCCTGGGACTCCTATTTTCAAAATCATCCATTTGATCTAGCAGGGCCTCAAGCCTGCGATCTTGTTGTTTGCAGTGATCAGAGAGGTCCTGCAGGGTTGGAGCAGTCTCATCCCACTGTGCCTCCAAAGTCTCCACTCTATCACCCAAATGTGCAGTGTCAGCCTGCAGGGCCTCAATGTCCTTTTTAAAAGCCATCTCCACTCTACTAGTAAACCTCTCCAAGTCAGCCTTAGTGGGGAGGGAGAGGATGTGGGCACGGATATCTTTATCATCCCAGGGATCACCTTCATGTGCAGGCTCTTCCATGCTTACAGAGCCGGAGAGAGAAGGAAGGGAAGGCAGGGTGTGCACAGGCAAGTGCGGGGAGCTGTTGGGGGAGGCAGCCCTAGCAGCGTGGGCACCGGACGCCATCTTAGCTTTACCTGCCGTTCTGCTGCGGGTCTCAAAGAAGTTATCCAGTGATCCGGATCGGCCTCGAGGTGTCTGCTGTGGGTGCAGGGATGGTTTGCGCTTTGCAGGCATCCAAGCAGCGGTGTATTTCCCCCACTAGAAGCCGCCGAATGTGCCGATTAGAGCGCGGGCCTCACGAAGCTCTGAGAGAGCACGTCCTCACTCGTGCATGCCGTAGCCACGCCCCCCATTTGTATTGTTATTACAATGCTGATGGTATAAAATTAAAGTGTATTTTGTTATCATAAATCTCCTTTAAAACAAACCCTTATTATGTCGCTGTAGGCTTTGTGGAGAATCTCATCTTCAAATTTCACAATGAAATTCATAATGAAATTCATAATTCATAATGAAATCATATCTCTTTTCCCCTTTACCTCCTATGGCCTTCTAATGTTGGCAGACAACAGCTGCTGTTTGCTGTTAGAATTAGATTGCAACCTGACATCAGAATCTCTGTTGTGATTTTTGAATATTACCATAATTACTTCTTAGTACATGAAGTACAAGAAGACAGTGCAGACTTATTTTTAAATCATTTTGCTGCTTGACAAAGCTGAACTCTGGGAATTAGACAAAATGTGCCTTTGTAGTAGGGTCCCCTTGCACTACAAGGGTTAAATGTTAATTAAAGGTATTTTTTTCCTAAATAACACACATGTATATAGTTACCTGCTCTAAGCAATGGAATGCTCCTTTTCTAGGGTCCCCCGCCGGTGCTCCCTGCCCTCCTCTCTGTCCTGTGCTCCCATGGGAAGCGGCTTCCCGTGCCCCGCTGCTGTGTCCATTGAATCAGACAGCGGGACCCGGACTCACCCCCTGCTATACTATTTGGAGGGAGTGGCTGCACTATCATGTGTAGAGGGATGGGTTGAGGGGTTTGTGTATGGGTCATTGTTGGGGTATGTTTACGAGGGTTGGGGAGAAAATTTTGAGAGAGGGAGGACATGGGAGTTTTCTGTTGCTGTTCAATTTTTGTACTTGTTAATAAATTATGAGGAGGTAGCTTCTGGGTGTCTATACATCTCTTTTTTGATTTTTGCTTCTTGACAGCACTGGGAGCCAATGGCCAGCTAGACCCGAAAGTGAGGGGAGAGAAGAGCCACAGATGTGCACAGCGATGGATCGAATGCAGGCTCAGGTAAGTAAAATGTGGGGGGTGAGGGGGGATGCTTATGTCTAAACATTTTTTACCTTATTGCAAGGAATGCCTTATTGTAAAAAATGTTTAGTCTTTAGAACCACTTTACATCTGGGGGGGTAGATGAAGAGGCTGTGTTATTTACCTTAACCCCTGCTCTGACCACCTCCAGTGTTCCCCTGTTCTCCCTGGCACTCCAGGCTGTTGGCAGCCCCTTGGCGTCATCACCTACCGTGTAGGGCTATTAACCTTGCATTGTATGGGGAGGAAACAGGAGTGCAACTGTGCCAATGAGTACCTTAGAGAGCAAGCTGTGTGGGACTGGTCACACAGATTGAAGAAGTCTGCAGAAGTTGGTAGCAAGCTGAGTATTACTCATGATTCTGGGGCTGCTCTCCTTATTGAACAGTTCACCCTTGCATTGCAGGAGGGGCCCCTAACTGTCAGAGTACATTTTGCCACATTCCTAGTGTTTAGCTTTAAGAATATGTAAAGACATTAATTTATATATTATGAACACAGGTGCACTTTAGGAGCTGAAACCAGAAGATAAAAGCTGAGTGAGATGTGCCTTAATTTATCTGCCAGAGCACTCCAGGAGAACTGGAAAACAAATGGTACATGATATGCAAATTTTGACTCAGACCCCTAGCTTTTCAATGTAATTCTTTCTATTTCAAAGATTATAAGAGTATTCCACTAACTGATGCATGGGGTACAGTCCTGCTAGAGTTCTCCCTTTGGGGTTGGAAGCTGCCATAGCAAATGAAGGGTCACAGATTTAGTGCTCTGGAAGATGATCGAAGATATATGTAGATGTCTTTTGGGGCCAATATGTATCCGTGTGGTGGGGTCGCAAGGAAAAGAAGCAGTCATCCAAACATCCTTTCCATATTGCCCAGTTTTTTTCATTATTGAATATTAATCTTTTTATTTTTTATTTTTTTTGTAGAGTTTGCATTGGCCACCCACATCTTTTCAGTGGGTAGTAATGCTTTTATTCAAGTTATCTAATTAGTTTTAAGCCATAACTTACTAAAATTGGAGTGGAACAATATGAAAAATCAAAACATCACATATACTGTATGATACAGTCTGCCAGCAGCAACACAGCAGTCTTAACATAATTACTGCAGGAAGACCACTGCCAATACTGGTAACTAGTCCCTTTCTGCATGTATGAGGTCCTCTTTATTTCCGAATATGGTAATATGGATCCACCAACTAGGGACGGCATTAGCACATATATTGCTGTGGACCTGATTTTTTATTTTTTTTAAATAAGCTTAGAAAATAAGAGCAAGCTATTTTGTAAAATATTTCCACTCAAAAATATATATGTTCATGTACTAGTTTAACCAGATGCCGACCAGCGCACAACGATATACGTCGACACAATGGCTCGGCTGGGCATATGGGCATACAGGTACGTCCCCTTTAGGATGCGGCATGGTGGGCACGCACGCGCCGCCGCGAGCTCTGTGAGTCCAACCGCAGGGATACCCGCTATCGTCTCACGGAGAGGAAGAATGGGGAAATGCTGATGTAAACAAGCATTTCCCCATTCTTCCTAGTGACAGGACACTGATCACAGCTCCCTGTAATCGGGAACGGTGATCAGTGTCATGTCACACGTAGCCCATTCCCCCACAGTTAGAACACATCCCTAGGACACACTTAAGCCCTTCAGCTCCCCCTACTGGTTAACCCCTTCACTGCCAGTGTCATTTTTACAGTAATCAGTGCATTTTTACAGCACTGATCGTTGTATAAATGACAATGGTCCTAAAATGGCGTCTAAAGTGTCCAATGTGTCCGCCATAATGTCGCAGTCACGATAAAAATCACTGATCGCCGCCATTACTAGTAAAAAAAAAAATATTAATAAAAATGCCATAAAACTATCCCCTATTTTGTAGACACTATAACTTTTGTGCAAACCAATCAATAAACGCTTATTGCGTTTTTTTTTACCAAAAATATGTAGAAGAATACTTATCGGCCTAAACTGAGGAAAACATTTTTTTTTTTATATATATTTTTGGGGATCTTTATTATAGCAAAAAGTAAAAAATATTGCTTTTTTTTCAAAATTGTCGCTCTATTTTTGTTTATAGCGCAAAAAATAAAAACCGCAGAGGTGATCAAGTACCACCAAAAGAAAGCTATATCTGTGGGAAAAAAAGGACGTCAATTTTGTTTGGGAGCCACGTCGCACGACCGCGCAATTGTCAGTTAAAGCGACACAGTGCCGAATTTCAAAAAGTGCTCTGGTCTTTGGGCAGCCAAATGGTCCGGGGCTGAAATGGTTAAGGAGCAAAATAAGTATTTTAATGATCAAGCGATACTAGCCCTCCTAGGACTGGCAGAAGAAGAAATCCAAAATACTTTATTTTGTCAACAAATTTGAACTCTAGTCAAATTTCAGTTCATAATGCCGTGTACACATGACCGTTTTTAATGTCATTGAAAAAAACGTCGTTTTTCTCGACGTGATTCTTCTCAAGCCTGCCTTGCCTACACACTATCGTGAAAAAAAAATGCTCGAGCAAAGCGCGGTGACGCACAACACGTACGACGGCACTATAAAGGGGAAGTTCCATTCGGATGGCGCCACCCTTCATGTTAGTAAAGTTTGTTGAGCGACGATTCGCGCTTTTTAGCCTTGTGCTTTTCAGTCCGTTACAGCGTGATAAATGTGCTATCTCCATTACGAACGCTAGTTTTACCAGAACGAGCGCTCCCGTCTCATACTTGATTCTGAGCATGTGCATTTTTTTTCACGTCGTTAAAGCCCACACACGGCCGTTTTTCATGACGAGAAAAACGACGATGTAAAAAACTACGTGAAAAATTAGAGCATGTTCCAATTTTTTCATGGCCGTTTTTCACGTCGTGAAAAATGCTCTGAAGCCCACACACGATCATTTTTAATGACCATTTTAAAAAATGTCATTAAAAACGGTCGTGTGTACATGGCATTAGTTCTAAAGTAGACCTATTAGTAACCTATCAGTATATGTACATCTTTGAAGAAATGTATTTTGATATAACTAAATATACAGCAACAGTATTAAAAAAAACTCTATTACAGTGATCATGCTGGCCATTGTAGCAACCTGGAAGGGACTTTGCAAGAGACTGATCTGGATTTCACTGATGGATATTTTCTTTGGCTGATAACAGTGTGAAAAGTGGCAGAGAAAGCTAATTTTGTGATCAAATCAAATTACAAATAATACAAAAATACTTATTTTTTTCTTTTTTTTATTTCAAATGTATAACAGCAGTAGAAAAAAATATCTACACAATAAATATTGAGTGACCAACAAATCGGTAAATATTTTATTTAAAGGAAAAAAATGACTTCCAACAAAAGCACAATATACTCAATGTTTTTTTTTTTTTTTTGTAATAATAAATATGTAGTTATTGTAATTTTCTAAAGTTGACAGTTTTGCTTTCTCACAACATGACAACCTCTAGGTTTTACTTATAGGAGTTGGTGTACAGAACTCCCATAGAAGTCTCATTCCTGCTTTCCCTAAGATGTCTCCTTAGGGTTGGTTCACCTTTTCACAAAACATGAAAAGGTGAACCATCTCTCAACACCTTCCTCACACCCCTCGTCGTTTCTACATCTACCTCCTTGGATGATTATCTTTCACTGCCAACTCTAGCTGATGTAGCAGTGTGGGTATTTGAAAGCCAAGCTTTTCTGCACCCTTCTTTCTTCCAGGACGCTGTACTGAAACAAAGAGGGCTCAAAGAGATTCTCGTTGGTCAGTGTGGTCATCTGCTGGCATTGATCAATGCCCACCCATCATTGCGAACATTATGATGCTACACAACCTCCAGACTGTGTACTGCATTTTACAGATGCTTGGACTGATACACCAGCTGGCATGAGTGGCAGAAGATATTCATCAAGGGAGGTAACTGCAGCAGGTACTGGGGGTGCTGGGAGGTGTAGTAAGTTAGTTCACTTTTTCATTTCTAGTAAAAAGGTGAACTAACCCTTTAAGGGATGCAGATCATTGAGATTGTGTAGGTGGCTGTAATGAAGGCAGACCCTCTTGTTCAGATATCAACCTGAAAGGAGAACTTGTGAAACCAACTTCCATTTCTTTAAAACAGAAAAATATATAAATATTCCCCAAAAAAGGCAGATAAAATCCATGCAATGCATATATTTTACCTAAAGGAGATTGTTTTTTTCGACTTATATTACATTTTAATGCTTAAATACAACAATGGTAATAAAATGCATTACAAAATTAATAAGTCAATTAATACATTATTAATTTAACAAATATACTAAATAATTAATAAATAAGTTAATAAATATTCTTACAAAAATTGTTAATTTTTTTTTATTTTTTTACCTATGTACAAGCTTTATAACAAATTTTAGTTTTAAATATGTTAGCAAACACAGTCTGTTTTTTTTTCATACTTATACAGTACTGATTAGGTATTTTTAGGTACCACATCAATTATATATTACTACCAAATAGAAAATTCATAAACATTCAGTCTTTTATCCTCCTTTTTGCATATTGCTCTTATAGAAGCATGTGAAATAACAAAGTTTGTAATTGAAGGTTCTACACTCCATTTTTCTTCACTTTTCCAATTATCTAAAGTCAAAACTTTTCATTTTGGATAGAATAGGGAAGGGTTAAACGCCTGTCAGGTTTTTTTTTTATTTTTATTTGCCATGTGTGTTCCCATTGGGGAAATTTCCCTTTGATTGTCTTCCTATGAGACACAACGGATATTGAAAGGAGATCTCCCCAAAGTGATCAAAATCTTCTCTAAAACAGTTTCACTGTAATAAGTGCCTCTATTGGAAGATTAACCCTCCTTTCCTGTTTGAACTATGAGAGAGAGAGAGAGAGGGATGGAGAGAGAGAGAGAGGAGCAGCGCCACTCTGAGTTCAGTATGTCAGTTAAAATTCAATGTTTAAAAAAGTAAGATCAACTCACATTTTGGTGAGATATAATGTGCATGGCCTAAGTAGCTTGGGCTCCTGTAGTCCAGCTGGGCAGCAGTGGTGGTCAACAGTTCCCGGTGGCTCCGGTGGTTCCTAAGGCTCTGAGGCTGAAGATGGTCACACAACAAGCACGTCAGTGGTGATTGGCGGAAGACGTGGTCGAGCTCGCGTTCGGAGCATGCATGCTCCTTCATCAGGCATATTGAACCATCGGAGCCGGAAACTGTTGACCACAACTGCTGCCCAGCTGAACGACAGGAGCCCAAGCTACTTATGCCATGCACATTATATCACACCAAAATATAAGTAGATCTTACTTTTATTAAACATTGAATTTTAACTGACATACTGAACTCAGAGTGGCGCCGCTCCTCTCTCTCTCTCGCTCACCCATATCCACAGAGTCGCTTCTGCTCTCTACAGCTGGCTGTCTACACTGATACAGACCAGAACCCCTAAACCCTGGTCTGGTCTCCGCATTAAATGAACTTTCCCTACTGGCACACCTGGACCTTGGAACTATTTCCATATCACACTAGCTGCGTTTCTAGCGCTCCACCTTTTTTAATTTTAATCTTTGTTTGAACTATCCTTCGCTTTCAGTCCCAGTGACAATTGTCCCTAGGAAAAATAAAGAGGGTGACCCTACAAAAGACACAAAAAGTTTTTAACATTAGATATACTTTAGGCAAGAAAAAAAAAAATCACAGTAACTTAACAAGGCATATTCTTGATATGCGCTGAATATTGGATTAGTACCTAAAGGAATATTGCTTTTTTTTTTTTATTTCTTGAACAAAAACCCTCCATCCAAAATTCAAGATATTTTGATACCAAAGCTTAGCAATGATGTCAGGGGATGAAATGCTCAAAGTATAGGCTAGTTATTCAGTTGGGGTCTTGGAGTAACCATCTGTAAAACAAAAATACTAATGTTCAGTGAAAAATAACTTTTATCCAGGTTTTCATTACGAATGTTCTATCAAATTAACATTTCTGGCCATTTCTGTGAACTTCATGCAAATAACTACATACACAAAATACATAGATAGTAGCTGTTTACTTGCTCTGCCCATTGAGTCCTAAAATGTACACAGTTCTGCCAGCACAGCTAGGTTGGTGACTTGGTGACTTGACTTTTCTCTGCTGCAGGTAAGCAGCAAAGCTAGGTCACCTCGCCAACCTGAGATTGGACAGTGAAAGAGCGACAGAGTGATGAGCTCATCTCTCTCCTTCTATCAACATGTTCTTTGTCAGCCTTTAGTCCTGGGGTTTTTGAAAGGAGACCTGAGTCACATGCCCCTATCCTAGTAATACGGTACCTCTATGCAATGTCAAGAGATATACACCAAGAATCAGTACAGTATATAGAGCCAACTACCAAAAACAGAAATTTTAGGTTTTGGTGGATCAATGGGTTCAGAAGGAGAAGAATCTCTATTGGGTTCCCATGGCTTTCGTTGGCTCAATTTGGGGAATTTTCCCTCACTTTCTGTCTGAAAGACATCAGACTAAAAGCTACAACTTACAACAACCAACAAGGATATTTTCCTTTCTTATATTATAAGCTGCACCAATTTTTACAATATATTTTTAAAATTCAAAACAGGTGGCTTTATTGGGTTTTGAACAAGCTGCCCCTAAGTTATTTGTGACAAATAGTCTTCTGAGCTTGTGGCTATGCACTTTGTGGTAGGGCTACCATGTATTCTACTATCAGGAAAGGGACAGAAGGCAAGATGCATGGTTACCTGGAAATTGTTGACTGTTTCAACATACACTATATTACCAAAAGTATTGGGACACCTGCCTTTACACGCACATGAACTTATTGGCATCCCAGTCTTAGTACGTAGGGTTCAATATTCAGTTGGCCCACCCTTTTCAGCAAAAACAGCTTTAACTCTTCTGGAAAGGTTGTCCACAAGGAGTGTGTCTATGGGAATGTTTGACAAATCTTCCAGAAGCGCATTGATGCTGTATGAGAAGGCCTGGCTCGCAGTCTCCACTCGAATTCATCCCAAAGGTGTTCTATCAGATTGAGGTCAGGATTGAGGTCAGGATTGTGCAGGCCAGTCAAGTTCCTCCACCCTAAACTTGCTCATCCATGTCTTTATGGACCTTGCTTTGTACACTGGTGTGCAGTCATGTTGGAACAGGAAGGGGCCATCCCCAAACTGTTCCCACAAAGTTGGGAGCATGAAATTGTCCAAAATGCCTTGGTATGCTGATGCCTTAAGAGTTCCCTTCACTGGAACTAAGGGGCCAAGCCCAACCCCTGAAAAACAACCCCAACACCATAATCCCCCCCCCTCCACCAAAGGATTTGGACCAGTGCACACAGCAAGGTCCATAAAGACATAGATGAGTGAGTTTGAGATGGAGGAATTGACTGACCTGCACAGAGTCCTGACCTCAACCCGATAGAACACCTTTGGGATGAGCCCAGGGCAAAAATGCCAAATTGCCCCCAAGACGTATGAGCATTATGTGTCAGCAAAAATACCCTCACCCCCCCCCCAAAAAAAATAATAATCGAGCACCCATCTGCATGCAAACCCCCTTAGCATAAATTCCCCCTTCTGCCAATAAAAATCTGCCCCCTACTAAAATCACCTTCCCAGCACGAACCTTTGCCCCCCCCGAACTCCCCCAGCTCAAATTCTCTCATTCTCCATATGCCCCCAGCATAAATACACCCCCCCAAAAAAAATTCCCCTCTTCTAGTACAAATCCTCTGCCCCTCAAGTTACCCCTCTGAGCGCAAATCCCCCCCCCACTCCAAATCCCCCATCCCAGCACAAATTTTCCCCAATCCCCCATCCTAGAACAAATCCCCCCCCACACACACACACATTTCCTCTCCTAGCATAAATACCCACCAACCATCCCTGCTAGCACAAATCCCCCCCCCACAAAAAACTCCCCTCCTAGCACGAATCCCCTCAACCCTATAAATTATCTTTCTAGCACAAACTCCCCAAAATTCCCTCTCCTAGCACAAGCCTTTTTCTACAATCCCCCTTCCCAACACAAATCCCCTCAATTCACTACTCCTAGAACAATTCTTGTCCCCTGCCACCCCCCAAATTCGACCCCAAACACAAATCTCCTCCCCCCAACCTCCTTGTGGTCCCCCCATTTTACATGATACCACAGTGCCCAGGGCAGCCGACCCTCCTTCCCACCCTTTGTCCCAGGCCTGACTTCTACTATAGCCCAGCCAAAATTGTTTTTTGTTTTTTTACTGACTTATAGAACATGTCTGTCCAACACTCACTAGGTGGGCTGAGAACTTGTACTGAGGCCCCGATGTCTAAAATGCTGAAAATGACTGGACAGCTACTGAGAAAATCTAGCTGGAGAACGATGGTTAAAAGTTATTTCCCTGCACTACTGCTCTTCCTTGACAAATTAGCCACTGGCCCCTAGTTGTGTACTGGTTATGTTAACAACTCTACTACCACATGTCTTTGAATTATTATTATTATTATTATACAGGATTTATATAGCGGCAACAGTTTGCGCAGCGCTTTACAACATCAGGAAGACAATTAAGATCATTGAGTATTGTCACAGTTGGCACTGCCAACCACCTTTGGTAAACTCACCTTTAAATACGGGTTTACACCGTCCAACGAAGGATAAAAGCTTCCTGACCCAGAACTTTGAAATCCTGACCCAGGTCCATCCGAGGTAAGAACAATAGACGCAACATCGTTTTCAGCAGGCCTCTCCAAAATGTAGTTGACAGGAGCAGTTTTTTCATCTTTGTTGTACGTAGGTAAAGGATCTTTATTTTCATACTCGCTTTGATGCCATTCTCCCTCTGGATCTGTCAACCTGTGGCACAAACACACACAAAATAAAATAAAGAGATTCTGTTTCTAAAATTAAAAGTTACAATTGAAGTCTCCCTGCAAAGAAAATATTGAATACTCCCTGTCTGCAGCACTGATCTCCGCAGTAGGGAAGAGATACTTGCAGACAGAGATATAGCAGAGCTCAGAATGGGAAACAGAGGGAACCAATCAGCTGTGTCTATTATAACTAAGTATCACTTTAATGTGTTTTTTGGGGGGGATTATGTAGGGAAAAATTAAAGTGGTTGTAAGGGCTAAAGGTTTTTTACCTTCATACCTTTTTTGCCTCCCCATAGCAATTGGTATGCTATTGGGGGCACTGGTCAAGGGGGAGGAGCCAGGAGCACCAGTAGGAGAAGAAGAGGATCAGGGCTCCTTGCGCAGAGAATGCAAGTTTAACATGTTTGTTAATTTAATAAAAGAAAAAAACTTTAAAATCACATCAAAACCTCTGAAATATTTATTTATTTTTTGCAATGTCTTCTAACCATTGGGAGATTGCCTTCCACTTACAGAGAGTGTGCAAAACTCAACAAACAGGTGACAGAGATCCTACCCTTTCTACACTTTATCCAAAAATAGAAATAGAAAAAAACTCTTTAAATATATATGTATGAGTATATAATCTCGTACTGTAATTTTTCTCAGAATTTTAATTGCTATCAGTTTGACAGCCAAGGTCTTGATCTGTCTGGCTGCTATATTCTGTACTGTACTAAAAGATAATTACGTTAGAATATTTCCTTTTCATTGAACTAGTCACAGTCTATGTAACTATTTATTCTGTCAACATCACCACCTTGTGGCCTTTTTTCCATACAGTCTGATAAAGAAAGGAAAGCTGTACAGAGAGTGATGGGAATTGTAAATCTTGATAAAGGACTGACGTGGTTTTTTTTGTAGGATTTTATGCAAAAAAAAAAAAGAAAAAAGAATAGGGTTCCCCCAAAAATAGTACCAATCCATACCTCCCAACTGTCCCTGATTTTGAGAGACTGTCCCTGATTTGTAGCAATGTCCCTCTGTCCCTCATTCCTCCTCTCTTGTCCCTCGTTTTGGTCTGATCTCTATAGTTGTATATAAATTGCACTTTTTATCTATCAAAAAGTGTTTCCCAGTGCTAAACCTTTCATCTGATTTCTAAATTTCTGCATTTGTAAATTCCAGAAGCCAATATAAAGGAATAGTAGTGGTAAAATAAGCACTTGTGGGTTTAACCAATCTTATTTTTTGTACAATTCTCCTTTAAGGGGGCGTGGCAAGGGGTGTGTGTGTCCTATGCCTGCATACTTTTACTGATAGGTGTCCCTCATTCCCATCTCAGAAAGTCGGGAGGTATGCCAAACCAATACCCAGGGATGTAGCTTGACTGGTCAGGAAAGGAAGAGGTCGCAAGTGTGCAGCTCCTCCCCTATACCAGGCCACATGCCTTCAACATGGGGATGGGGACAAGAGCCTTATTACCACATCCTTGGCCCTGTGGATGTTAGGGTCTGTTGTGGGATAATATCGGAATTTGGATACCTCCTTTAAAATGAGGGTGATATCTGACCACCATTTTGAAAGAGTGTGGGATACATAGTACCCCTTATTACTCATCACACAAAAAAGTAAATAGCAAAAGAAACCCACATCCCTACATACGTCTATCATATTGTTCAGCGCTGTAGACCCATCATCAATCACCATCATAATCAACTGACCATGAACATGGTGATCCACGTTCTGACAATCCCTTTCCACCAGACTTACAAATGTAAGTTCCCTGGCTGTTTCCTAAAAGTCCAAAATATGGCTAGGGAAGCTGGCTGACACCATCAACCCCATATAGTGATGACCATATGGGGTCAATAACATAAATCAGGATCCCCGACAAACATAAGCATGATTGAATTTAGCAGCAATAGTTTTTTCTTTTTAAATATTAGTAATACAGGTGCACATGTTCGCATGGAATCCAAGCTCATATACTTAATTATAATAAAAAACAGTTTAGACTGTAAATCCTAGGATAATCCAGTTGCCTTAGAACAGTGGTCTCAAAACTGTAGCCCAGGGGCCAGATGCGGCCCTTTGCGTGCTTTTATCCGGCCCTTGGGGCACTATTTCATCCAATGATACCAACAATGGAGCACAATTCCTCCCAATGAACCAATGATGGGACGCAATTTATCCCAATGACACCAACAATGGGGTCCAATAATATCAATCATGGGGCACAATTCCTCCCACTAACACCAATTATGGGGCACAATTACTCCCACTGAAACAAACTATGATGTCTGGACCTTTTCTACTCCCGATGGCCACAGTCCGGCTCCCCCAAAGTCTGAAGGACAGTAAACTGGCCCTTTGTTTAGACAGTTTGGAGACCCCTGCCTTAGAAGATCAAGAAGGATTTTTTTTTTCCGATCCCTGTTTATTTAATCTGACTAAATATGTAGCCACACTGAATACTATAAAAATCAGTTTTTAGTAGACTGACCATTTTACTCATTGTTTTCCTTACCATAACTTGTCAGAAGCATGTCTTCTTCGTCGCAAACATACAGACAGGATCACAATAATGATAAGAATCACAACAAGACCAGCAACCACCCCACCGATGACACCGGCTTTACTGACAGCCATCTGGCAGTGGTCTCCTGTATACCAGAACTGGCTTGACGTCTCACAACTGGGGGAAAACAAGGGTGAAAAAGTTTTAAAAGAGACTGGCTTACACAACATAAGTTTCAACAAGCACATTGGCTATATACTGTAAATGTCAGTAAATTAAGTTATATAAAAACACATTAAAAAATTGATGGACCACATTATAATAAACTTTTTTTTTTAACAGGGCACATCTTTTGTGCCAGTGACTTATATCTACATGCAACTATGCTGCAGGCACTAACAAACTGTACCATAATCTTGGGGTATGGAAGCCTTAGAACATATTCCCCGGAGGTTTTACGATAAGTGGGAGTGGCCAGGCGATGGGCCACAGAGCAGGCTGGGGGTGGGCCGCATCAAAGCTGGCTGCCTGCACTCAAAAGAGGGGACGGGAAGATGACCAATATGGCACCCGCACAGTGGATCACAGCAGGACAAGACTGGATTTGTTGTCTGGTTGAGTGTGTGTTTTAAAAAAATAACCCAAAAATGCAGATAAGAGGGAAATAACATGGGGTCAGGGAAAAGGAATACCACTTTAATACTAACACTGACCATCAGATAAAAATCACAGTTAAAAAATACAACTGCACTGCTGTCTGGCGCAACTCCTTTGTACATGTATTTATCTCTAAGTGAGTTTCCCCTGAAACTCCATTCTCCCTTTTCCTTCACTCCCTAACTGTTACATTCAGCCTCTGGTAACAAAGAAAATATCTGGTACTCCTCGGTATAGGGGAGCATTCCTTATGTGTGCTTGGTGATTGGCCCAACGCTGTCACATGGGGGTTAGGAGTCTCATTAGCCCTTTGTAAGCTCTGACTGTCGGTATCTGGGGCTTCCACCAAGTTGTCTTTGGCCAATTAGGGGAGATGAAGATTGGGAGTGAAAGAAAGGTAAACATGTGTTTGCCTATAAAGTGAAGTGTAAAATAAAATTAAGCTGTTCCTGCAAGGGCATGACACTGATTCACTCCAATGCTAATTATTAATCGTAAATATTATTAATTATAAATGCATTTCGTAATAATAATAATAATATTAATAATAATAATATTATTAATATGTATTATTATTATTATTATTATTACTAAAATACTGTTGAAGAAATCTCTCAAATGGAGAAAGGAAGAGGCAAAGGTTAGCACCGAAAAACAAAAAAACAAACTTACTAGCACTTGGGTCCTTTGTTGTTCACCAGGCATTGCCCTATGTTACAGTCTATGAAGTGTTGGTTAATATTACTACAGTTGGTCACACACAGGAATCCAACGCTGGGGGATATAACACCATAAAAATACTGATGGAACTCCTCAGGAATTGTATCCACTGATGAACACAGGCCTATAAAGTAAGGGAAATCATATTTTTAAAGAATGAAAGCTGAAGTTTGATCTACATATATGTTTGCCTTCCCTAGTTTTTCTTTTCCCTCCTCATAAGCATGCTTATGAATTTTTTACATAACACCTTTCTATTATGATTACATCTTCCTATACAAGGTAAGGTTCTGCTTTAAAAAATAAAGGAACCCATGTATTTTTCCCATCTATTCAATGTAAGGTATAATCACAGAATGTACCCTAAAACTGAACTCCGTTTTTTTTTATTACAGGTATTTCTATAGCATCAACAATTTATGTAGCACTTTATTTATAGAGTATATTGTACATTTACATCAGTCTCTACCCTCAAGGAGCTTACAATCTAAGGTCCCTACGTCACATTCATACATACATATACTAGGGCCAATTTAGACAGGAGCCAATTAAAAGAGTAGTATGGGTTTACTTTTTTTTTTTGATTCATACTTACCTCGGTGGATGGAGCATCAGACCGATGCTCCATCTGTCCCCCGCTGTCTCTGCGCTGAGAACCGAGCCACCGAACACCACCAATGGCTTGGTTCTCAGAGATCTCCGAGAGGAGAGATGCTGCCTGTCAGTCAGTGTCTCTCCTCTCTGGTTCTCCACGCTCATTGGAGCGCTGAGTCGTGGAGGGGCAGGGAGAGGCTGTCTCAGCATCTCAGCGGCTCGCTGAGACACTGAGACTGCCATCAATCAGGGCATCTGGCGGATCCCAACTTGGAAGTCATGATAACGCGCTGCCCCAACTGATGACAGTGACGTCAGCGTAAAGCAGGTCACAGGAGTGCAAAACAAATTGCACTCCTGTGATCCTTAGGAGAAGCCCAGCCTAAAAAGCTCAGGCTGGACTTTTCCTTTAACCTATCAGCATGTCTTTGGAGTGTGGGAGGAACCAGGAATTTCCGGAGGAAACCCTCGCAATCACAAGTAGAACATGCAAACTCTGGGCAGTTAGTGCCATGATTGGGATTTAAATTAACCCCTCCCCCCCCCCCAGTGCTGCCAGGCAGAAGAGCTAACCAGTTAAGATACAAAAGCATCAATGAATGCAGTTACATCCTTTATCTAAAACCATCCACTGCACAGCAGCACTCAGAAAAGGGGGCAAAACTAGGAGCCAATTGGGTGTGCTGCATTAAATTGTTCACATGCTGACAAGAGTAGAGCTGTGTAAGCAGAATGATGATAACGTGATGAAGGTGCTGATGCTCCTTTGTTAGGAATGTGTTTTGGCCAGTACTGATCCTGCAGTAGACATTAACAACCTAGTTGTTTCACCTGGAAGATGCCTCACAAGACTGGTAGTAGAATTCAAAAAAATATTTTGTACTTAAAATGGTTTCTTCACCTGCAGTAGGTCAGCTTTAAAATAATATTTCCAAACATCTGCCTTATAAATGTATCTAAAGTAACAACAGTTCTGAAGTGCACTAGGTACCGGTGTTCTTCTTTAACTGGTCTTTGGGTTCCTCTATAGTCCCCCTGGATCATACACCCAGACTGTTGTTGGGGCCTGACTTTTGCCCAAGTCATTATAAACCACACCCATTACAACACTAATTTTAACCTATTTCATTTCAGTTATTAATGGGAGGAGGTAGGGGCTTAATCTCAACGTGAACAGTCATTAAAGGCCTTTTTACAGCTTGGGTATAGGGATCAATTTACAGACTAATATGGGTGCTGAAGACATCATGAGCCAGCTTTATTTCTGAACGGTTGTTATTTCAGATACGTTGTAGTGCAGCTCAGATTTGTTTTATATTAATGCCTCGGACATTCCGACAACAAAACCGTTGATTTTTTTTCCGACGGATGTTGGCTCTAACTTGAGTTGCATACACACGGTCACACAAATGTTGCTCGGAAATTCCGAACGTCAAGAACGTGGGGACGTACAACACTACAACGAGCCGAGAAAAATTAGGTTGAATGATTCCGAGCATGCGTCGAATTGATTCCAAGCATGCGTAGGATTTCTGTGTGTCGGAATTGTATACACACGATCGGAATTTCCGTCAAGAACTTTTGTTGTCAGAAATTCTGACAGCAAATGTCCGATGTAGAGTCTACATACGGTCGGAATATCTGACCAAAAGCTCACATCGAACATTTGGTGTCGGAAATTCCGATCGCGTGCACGCGGCATTAAGGTATGTGTAACGTATATGGAAGGTGTGGTCATTAATAAATACAATGTCACAGGGTTATGGGCAGTCCATCAAGCTCATTTACTGTACTCTGTTCTACTTTGATGCAGAATATAATTACCTGATACATCAATGTCTTGACTGTTGACTGATGCTCTGCTTGAATTGAAGCACAAAATACCTGAGATAGGAGAGAGAAAGTTTTAGATTAGTTTCACATTTCCTTGATTTTCTTCAACAGTCAGATGTAGATTCTTCCACTCCTCAAACTAATTCAAAATATAAGGCAATATAAAACATTTTATTATATCACTACCAGTAGTATGGCATTCCAATGCTACAAGCATATGAGCTGGTATCATTTTATTATAACAACTTGAGGGTCAGGGAGAAAGTTCTGGTGCTTGGCGACTGGCTCAGCACTGTCTCATGAACCGGGAAGAAAGTCCTAATGCTCTGAGAAGGGGCGGCCCATCCATTAAGGGTGCATGGACGCCGCCCCCCCTGTCCATTGACGCCTCCCATATCCATGCGGCCGGCCCCTTTCAGGACACCGGCACATGGATTCCAATGCACAGGGGCTGTTTTCTTGAAGCACCGATTAGAGCCAGAGGTTCTAATAGGCTTCAATATAGGGTGGGCTTTAGTCACAGAGAGTGAGCTCCGAGCCCACCCAGGTGTGTTACAACAGCAAATCAATATTCGCTGTTGTAACACTGATCCTCCTCCCGGCCAATCAGGAAGTGGGGTTTGTCAACGGTCACCCGATTGGCTGAAAGGACAGGTGGCCCTATTGGACGTCTAGGAGGAGGAGGGGAGAAACTGGAAGCCACCATGGAGGAGAGCTGCTGCACCACACTGCCTGCCACCCAACACCTGCCATGATGGGATAAGTGCCAGACCAACCGGAAAACAGCAGGGTTTGGGTTCCGCTCGGGAGGGATGGGTGGTTGTTTGCCCCCCCCCGGAAAAAAAACACCAGCCGCCACTGACTTGGAGACTGACCCAGCACTGTCACCTGGGGTGTGGAGAAAGTCCAGGTGCTTGATAACTGGCCCAGCACTGTCATCTGGGGTGCAGAGAAAGTCCTGGTGCTTGATGACTGGCCCAGCACTGTCATCTGGGGTGCAGGTGACAGTGCTGGTGCTGGATAACTGGTCCAGCATTGTCATCTGGGGTGGGGAGAAAGTCCTGGTTCTTGATGACTGGTTCAGCACTGTCATCTGGGGTGGGGATAAATTCCTGGTGATTGGTACAACACTGTCATCTGGGGTGATGAAGGAGTCCTGATTCTTAGTGACTGGCCCAGAACTGTCACATGGGGCAGGGAGAAAGTCCTGATGCTTGTTGACTGGTCAAGCACTGTCACATGGGGCAGCCCATGGCTTGGAGCTTGCACTGGGCTTTCTCTGATTACTTCTGGCTGACCAGAGTAGTAGGAGAGAAAATGGAAGGCAAGTATGAGCTGCTAGCAAGGGGAGCATTAAAGTGAACCTGTTGCCTAGTTCTGCATGGACAAAGCATAGGTTTTATTTTAGTTACATTTGAAATCAACAACTTCACTTGTCATATTCTACAAAGAATAAAAATCCTGATGTATGCATATAATTATTCTGTATAATAAACTCACCTTCTGTTAATATGTCTGTTGTACAGTTTACACCTTTCAGAGATTGACTAATTGTGTTCACAGCCTGTTTGTATTGCTCCTTTATTTGCTGGGAATCCACCGTCAAGTATACCTCATGATCAACACGTATACTTCCCTGACTGTGAATATAAACATTAACAAATAATTAAGAAAGTATATATAATACACAGCACCTCATATCTGATATCCTATTTTAAAGGTACATACCAGCTCAATGTGTGTATATATATATATATATATATATATATATATATATATATATACAGTAAAAATATTAAACTGAGTCCAGGATTGGTTTACTTGGTATTTATTAAAAATCCAAACAAAAAATTACATGTGTACAAAACGTTTCATCTGCAAAAATTTCGGGCTAAACCACCTTCCTCAGGCAGTAACATATAAGAAATTAAGTAATTTCTTATATGTTCCTGCCTGAGAAAAGGCGTTAAATACTTTAGCCCGAAACTGTTGTAGATGGAACATTTTGTATGTTTGTAATTTTTTCCTTGGATTTTTATTTGGATTTTTTATAAATTTTAAGAGCACCATACAGTACAAAACCATGCACAGAGATTAAAATGTAAAAAGATGGAGCGCTAGAAGCTCAGCTAGTGTGAAATGGAAATAGTTCCAAGGTCCATGTGTGCCAGTAGGCAAAGTTCATTTACTGCTGAGACCAGACCAGGGTTTAGGGGTTCTGGTCTGTATCAGTGTGGACAGCCAGCTGTAGAGAGCAGAAGCGACTCTGTGGATATGGGTGAGAAAGAGAGCGAGGAGCAGCGCCACTCTGAGTGCAGTATGTCAGTTAAAATTCAATGTTTAATAACAGTTAGATCAAGGCATTCATGAAGGAGCATGCAAGCTCGACCACGCCTCCAGTCCAACACCGCAGACATGCTTGTTGTGTGACCTTCTTAAGCCTCGGAGCCTCGGGAACCACTAGAGCCGCCGGGAACTGCTGATCACCACTGCTGCCCAGCTAGACTACAGGAGCCCAAGCTACTTATGCCATGCACATTTTATCACACCAAAATGTGAGTTGATCTTACTCTTATTAAACATTGAATTTTAACTGACATACTGACTGCACTCAGAGTGGCACCGCTCCTCTCTCTCTCTCACACAAACCCATGTAACTATCCAGAATAAAAGTACCATGGTTCAGCAAGATTGTGTAGTACACAGTTTGTAATCTCTAGATTTGTATGGAAAATGAAAAATTGGTTTTCTTACCTAATAGAGGATATTCTGACTTCCTGAAAATTGAGGACTTTGGTTTTATAGAAATTAGTCATCTGTAAAAAATAAGAAACACATTAACTTAATATATTGTAAAAACAGCTACATTTCTCCTATGCATGTCTAACATTAAAGAGTACCTAATCCAAAAAGTTGAAAAACAAACTTGCTTCCTTTATGTTCAATTTCTGCCTTTCAAAATATTGTTCATGAACCCCATGGTCAAATAATTATTCTGTCTATATATGAACCTTCTGGTGGCAGTGTTTATCTGCAGTGCCATATGTTAATAGTTTAACTGTCAGAATCAGTTGCAGTATTAAAAATAATAGCAAATTAATAAAAAATAAAAAAAATAAGTAAAGAATATATTGCTTTTTGTTTTTACATGTTTGTGTAATTGGCAGCCTATAGTAGAAACAAGGGAGTTTATGTTTCTTTAGAACAGTGTGCCAAATAAATATCTTATAAACAAACAATATTCAATTTAGGCATTCTATTAGTCATTGGATATGATTGCTGGAATTCGAGATCCACTTCATCTAGTAAGAGGACTACCTTTCAACATAAGGAGCACTTTGAAGTGGAAATGTCCTTAGACACTGAGCACTTTGTCACTATTTATTCCACATGGACTGTTATTTGGACAGATGTGCTTTTTGATGGACTTTAATATTTAGTTTGTATGATATTGCACATTATAATTCATCAAATATTCTTTATTGGTTTATTTGCACTTACACTTTTCGTGTATGTTTCATAGGTTTCTATTCATGTATAGGTGTTGTTATATGCATTCATTTGAAATTGCTGGTTTGTATTGTTACATGCATAATTTCAGTGTGGGTGTATGCATATTTTATCTTACATTTGCACTTATTTTTGGAATAGTCATTTGTTTTTAAGATTCAAACATTTGAGATGTTTTCACATTATTACTATGTTAATCGACACAAGCTGGCCTGAACATCTTGGAATCAATGACCTCTGGCAAACACACAGTTAATGTATTTAGTTTTGCCTGTTTTAGATTTGCCCTTCTGGGATAGGGTGACCAGGCTTGCTCCCTATGTCTCGTTGTAGGAGCTGTGTTGCTATTCTATGAAGCATGCACCTATTTTGAACTATAGGCTGATGTGCAAATCTACTGCATGCCTGCAGAGAACATGGTGGTGGAGTGAAGTATTGTGACATGTGCAGTCTAGTGCTGCCTGCTTTTTTTACTGCAAAAGCTCATTAAGTATATGTAAATGCAAACAAACTTCTCTTGTTTGGTCTGTAAAATTTACCCATGCAAGCATTTTCCTATATCTGTTCCATGAGTTCTCACTGTGAAGTACAAAACTACCCCCCCCCCTTCTGTTATATAGATGTTGATGTCACCTGCCCTAGGGTGACAACATTGATCTTCCATAGAAATAGTAATATAGTACAGTGACCGTTGTCACCTTAGGACAGGAGGCATGATAGTGGCAGAATCACCAGTTGGAAAAAAAATAAGGAACAAAAATCCTGTGAAAAAAGAAAACAAATACAGCCACTACATGTACGGACTGGTAAGACTAAATGTATATTTCGGTCTTGGGTTTAGATACACATTAACAGTAAACCATAAATGTACCTGGTCTGTGAATCTGGTTACAAAGCTTTTATATACGCTGGTCTCCTTGTTTTCTAAGTCCTCTGTAAACTCTTCATTCATAACGTAGACTGTCACCACCACTTTAATGAGGACTTTATCTGTGATGAGATATAATTAGGATGTTGTTATAGTATTAACATCTATCAACCTTATCGATCCAAAAAAACTAAAACTGTAATACTGTAATAATAATAATAATAACATTATTATTTTGTGTATGTGTTTTCTAAATGTATACTTTCTTCTGTGTTCTTACTTTACATTTAGAATAAGATTAACCAAACATGTGTACTGTATGAAGCCGATAAAATTATAAATGAATTCTTTAGATACCTAATTGAATATTGGATCTTTTTTTTATTTTTTTATTAACTAAGCAATTTGTACACAATTAAATTGTATTTCTATACAAAAAAAAAAATGGAGTTTCGGGTAAAATACAGAATGATGAAACCCCTAGTAGGCCTGTGCCTTGCTGCAGAGATTACCCTAACTTATTGTCCTGGAGATAAAAAAGGGCAAATCTATAAAAAAAAGCAAATCTGACCAAAGTGTACTTAATTCCTGTCGTAGACATTATTAAAAAGGGTATTCTCAATGGATGATTTCAGAGCTGAGGATGAGGGCTTGTCCCTCGAAATGCATCAGTTGGCTTGTACCAATTGTAGTTAGCCATAGAGGCCTTCCTATTGTTTTCTATAAAACAGTGTGATGCTACAACCCATCAAACTCACAAAAGATGTAAGAGAGCTACATGAGTGCCCAGACTAGAGGTGCAAACTGTCACAGGAACATCTGAAAACAAAAACGTTGGCATCATCATGTTAATGCTCTTTATTAAAGGTCCAACAGGAGCATACAATCCTACAGACAGAGAAAGTTGACGTTTCAGCCTGGGTGGACTAAGGTCAACATTCTCTGTCTTTAGGATTGTAAGCTCCTGTTGGAACTTTAAGAAGGTTTTAAGAGCATTAACACGATGATGCCAACTTTTTTGTTTTGGAGGTCTTTTTATTGCTCATCCGGGTTGTGAAGATTTCCTGTCTTTGGGGTATGATGGTTATATGTCTTGGGGCATATTCAATAGAGCATTTGGTCTTTTTCTGCCATTACTCTTCTATGTTTCTATGTCTGTGATTTTAATACTTTTGTGAGAATTTTGGGGGATTTATTTAATAAAGTGGTGTCAAAGGTGCTGCACAATGTCATTGTGTTCTCGTTGTGTTCTCTGTTATTGTTATTCTAGCAAAAGAAAAAAACTGTTCTAACTCTTCCCCACACTATCCAACGATATAAAAAAGGTTTTCTCTTCATAATTTTACAGCACCCTGATGGCCCATCTCAGTGGAGATGCACTATTGATGTCACTGGGTTTCAAAAATGCTGCATATCTCTAAAGCATCTCTACGTAAGGAGAAACAAATTAGTTGGTTGCCTAGGGGGAAACTGAGGAAAGGGGTAACCAGATACGTGATAAAACTGGCTGATTAATCTTCAGTTTTATAAAAGAAGTTTAAAGAAAAAATTCCTTAATATTATTAAAAAGTGAAAAGAAAAATCATACATCTGAAAGAAGTGATAAAAAGAGAGAAGAAGAATATATAGAATAATATAATAGATATCCTCTACACATACCTGTCTTTACTTCATTTACAATCAATTCACATAGAGTGCCGAAGAAGACGGGGGTACACACACAGTTTATGCCATTGAAATAACCACCATTCTTACAGGATTTGCCTGTAATATAAACACAGAACTGATATTACAGAATGTACATTATAACTGTAAGATATATTTATTGTAAGAAGAATCCAAAAAACCTTAGGGGTTGATTAACTAAAACTGGGGAGTGCATAATGAATCGGGAGCAGCTCTGCACAGAAATCGCTACCAAGCTTAGTTAAGCAAAGTTAGAAGCTGATTGGCTACTATGCACAGCTGCACTGGATTTTGCACTCTCCAGTTTTAGTAAATCAAACCCTATGTTTTATATTAAAGAAAATCTAAAGCATTTTTATATTTTGAATAGGCAGGGCATACTTAAAATAGCCTGACTCAACCAGGATTGAACCCTGGTGTTGTTTCAGAGGTTTCTTGGGGTGCCTTGAGCAATGCCAGATTGATGTTCCCTGATGATACTTTCATAGTTCTTGAGTTGACTTTTCTTGTCATGCGGAACTTCTCAAATAAGTAACCACTGACACCAATGATCTTTTTAGCTATCTGTGGGGGGGACCTTATTCCCAGCAAAGTTAGGAACATTCCATTCTTTGACTGCCAATGTAAGGGTGGAACATCTACCTCTGATCACCAGTGTAAGAGCACCCTTCCTCACTGACCACCAATGTAGGATCACCCTTCTTCACCAGCCATTGATAAAAAGAGTCTAGTTATATATCTGTTGATATATGTGTACTATCCATGTGTTCCTTAAATATAAAGTATTGAAAAAAAAAAGTGAAGAAACTGACATTTTAACCCTTCCCTGCACTCTAAACAGATAGTGTTAGATATACTTTAAACAAAATTTCTTATAATTGAGAGGCCATTGAAAATAAAATAAGGAACTTGTATCCTAACCCTTCTAATTCTAAAATTCATCTACTACTTGTAAAGCATTAGACTTTGTTTGTACGCAATACCTTTAATTATATTTTTGAGGGGTGCAGACTTTTGAGGATAGTACATTTTTACTTTAAGAACTACTTCTACTACTACTACTATCACTAGTACTAGCACTATCACTAATAATAAAAATAGTAAATTGTATTATTAATAGTATTTATCTAAAAACAACTGACATAGAAAGGGTAAGGTACATAACATTTTTTCTCTCTTTATGGGTGCAATACCAGAACTTGTATCCTAACCCTTTGGGCAATTCCAAAATTCTTCTATTACTTGTAAAGTAAAGCACCTTGTTTGCCATAGATAAGCAGCATGTAAATAAAATGTAGTTGAAACCTTTAATTAGATTTTGGAGGGGTGCACACTTTTGAGGATAATACATTTTTATTCTAAAAACGACTTCTACTATTACTGCTACTACTAATATCACTAATAATAAAAATAGTACACCTAATAGTATTGCTAATAGTATCTATCTAAAACAAATTACAAAGAAAGGGTAAGGTAAATAACAATTTTCTCTTTATGGATGCATAAACTAAAAATATCCCCTTAAAATAGTAATAACCATACAACATAATGTGTTAATTCTTTAACACAAATTGCTTTTGTTCTTTACTGACCTGAATTTTTTGTGGAAGATGTAGCATAATTGCTTGTGTGTACACTTGTTGGCTTCTGTGTAGATGGTTCATTGGTGGGTAGTTTTGTGGTGGAGTCAGTAGAATATAATCTGCTAGTATGCTCTGTAGTAACTTCAGACCCAGCAGTTGTGGAAGAAGTGTAGCTGCTTACATGTGGACTTGTCTTCTGTGTTGATAGTTCAGTGGTAGAGTCAGTAGGATATACTCTACTAGTAAAATCTTTAGTAACTTGAGATGTAATGAAGGAAGGACTAACAGAAGTAGTGAAGCTGTTCATGTCTGGGCTTGTTGCCAGCTTAGTTGTGGAGTTAGTTGTATATACTCTAGTAGTATGTTCTGTAGTAGCTTCAGATGTAATGTATCCAGTAATAATGGAAGAGGAGGTGTAGCTAATCATATCTGGACTTGGCTTCTGTGTTGATGGTTCTTTAATATTACCAGATGTAATAGACCCGGTAGTAAATGAAGATGTGGTGTAGGTGCCCACGTCTGGACTTGGCTTCTGTGTTGACGGTTCTTTAGTATTTTCTGATGTAATGGACCCAGTAGTTACAGAAGATGTGATGTAAATGTTCATGTCTGAACTTGTTGCCTTCTGTGTTGACAGCTCAGTAATAGAGTCAGTAAGATATACTTTAGTAGTATGTTCTGTAGTAGCTTCAGATGTGATGGACCCAGTAATAATGGAAGACGTGGGGTAGCTGGTCATATCTGAACTTGGCTTCTGTGTTGATGGTTCTTTACTATTATCAGATGTAATAGACCCAGTAGTAAATGAAAATGTGGTGTAGGTGTCAATGTCTGGACTTGTTGCCTTCTGTGTTAATGGTTCTTTAGTACCAACAGAAGTATTGTAGTCAGTAATGTTTTCAGTAGTAGTTTCCTTTGTATTAGAAATTGTGGAATATTCTGAAGATGTTTCAGACATGCTGGAAAAAGTGGAACTTTTGGATGTAGTTTGTGCTGTTTCTGTATACTTGCTAGAAATACCAGTTGAAATTGAATTATAGTTAGTATATTCTCCAGTAGTTTGCAATGTAATGGAAGCAGTTGAGTATTCAGAACTAGAATCCAAAATAGTGGGGGCAGTAGTATGCTTTATATTAAAATCAGTCGTTGTGAACGTAGGAACTCTAGTGGATGTAGCTGTGGGAAAGAGAAGACAACATTACATTACCATTAAGCCTGAGGCTCTTTAAGCATGTCTTCATTATTTTGAATTGCATGACTCAAGCTGTGCATTGTGGTTTCAGCCACAGAATGTTGTGCCACTCTTGTGTCCTATAGAAAGGTAGCAATCAGCTAATAGAGTAATGATTAGAATGTGAAGGAATAACATTAACACAGCTCTACGGTATTGAAGTATACCTAGGCTAAAACTTTGTACTTTGAATAGAATAGGGAGATAGTTTGTTCATTTTCTGTAGACACGATAGGAAGTTAGAGGATAGCCCTCCAAAAATGAGGAAAATCCTCTTTGTTGTCACTGGAGTAGATATCCACATTGGAACGTTTTTCCCTCTAAACCTGTTTCAGTGACAATTACAAATTGTGGATCTGGATCCAATGTGGACACTGACTGGATGAGATGTCCACATTGGGTGATTTGGCCTCTATTCCAGTCACTAAGATCATTAGAGAAGGGCAATCTCTTCAGTGGGGACTCACGCTCCTTCCTTTAACCTCCTTACTGGGAGTGCACTCATGGAACAGATGTGACCAAATGCAAAGTAAGGCCAGTTGAAGCTTTTGGAGTAACCTTTCACATTCGTGAAAGTACAAGGCCTCTGTCTAATCTGCATCACCTTTTGGGGGATAAGGGGTTAGGGAGTGAGGTTCTGATGTGGTTTGGTACTTTTTTTTTACAACCAGAGACAAAAAGTATTGTTTTTCCATATTTCTCACTGAATGCTGCACCATTCCCTTTTAATGACTGCTAATATCTTAACATTGCAAAAATGTTTTAGGGTGCATCATATAACTGTGCCTAATTTGCCTTTTCAGAAAGGCTGTACAGAGAGAAAAAAAATATAAAAATACAAACTGCAGTGATCAGTAACCAGAATTTAGCATATGGAAGTTAGATCACCAAGAGATTTACCAATTTAGATTGGTTGCTAGCAATAATACAAGTTTTACTGTTTGCGTTACTGAATCAGATAGCATTTTATTACTAATGTAAGCAATGCCTGGAGGTGGCTGCCAATTCACACTGGGTTCCAGAGAGCCTGCACTTTCACACACGTGTCCTTAAACTGCTCACCTCCATTTTTGACATTTGACATTTTTTTTAAAAGCTTTTCAGGCAATGCTCAAGTCTGATTTATTACCTTTTACCAACCTTACCAAACTTTTTATGCTTTTTTAAATACTTTTACAAACACTGAGGGGGTCTATGTATAAAACATTTGCTGTGCACATGTCTTAACCATTTGCTCTATTGCATATAATATAATTATCTTCTATGATCATCGGCTATTATAAACAATACGGTCAACATTTGTAGTGCACGTGTGAAACATTAAGACATCTGCACAGGGAATGTTTAAAACATAGACCACTTAATTTACATCTTTCTAAAACGGAGACTAGAAATGTTCATAAATGTTATTAATATTTATTTATTTTTGGCTCTGATAAAGGTGGGATCCCTGTAACCCTGAAACATGTTGGCACATCTCATATTATACCAGTTGAGTGGCACCTTTTATTTTCTAATTTATTTCAACAATGAAAACCCGGTAAAGGTCACCAAATGTGATTTTGGGTGTTTTTTAAGGGTTTAGTAGGCTTTAAATTGCTCCTGAATGTTACAGGAGCTATTCTGAACCTGTTCATGTACCATACATATATATATTTTTTACATTAAGAAGAAGAATCTATGGATGTCAATCATACAAATTGAGTATTTTTTTTTTTAATTCCTTTACACATCTTTGGATGTTCAAAGTTAGCACAGCTTCCTTTTATTTACTAAGCTAAGTGAACAACCTTTACTTGAGATCACAAGTTTGTACATACTTGGCCTGGTCGCAGTGTCTTCACAACGGCTTCCAAAGTAGTCTTCTGGGCACTGACACTTCATCCCATCATATGTGCCACCATTAAAGCAGGGAGGATCTGCAGGATGAAATAGTATTACGTTTGAGAAATAGGTTACACACCACTAAACTAGCTTTAAATATTTTATAGGTGTATGTTTAGTCAAATCACACTTTGCAATCCTTATAATGGTAAGCCATCAAAAATAAAACTGTATCCCTCTGGGCAATTCTAAAATTCTTCTACTACTTGTAAAGCATTGTACCTTGTTTGCCATAGATAGCAGCATGGAAATAAAATGTACTTGATACCTTTAATTATATATATATATATATTTTTTTATTTTTTTTGAGGGGGGGGGGTGCTGGATTTTGAGGATATTTTTACTCTAAGAACTACCGGTACTGCTACTTCTACTACTACTACTATCACTAATAATACAAATTGTACACCTAATACTAATAGTATTATTAAAAGTATTTATTTAAAACAAATGACATAGAAAGGGTAAGGTGTATAACTATTTTCTCTTTTTCTGGGTGCATAAACAAAAAATCTCCTTATAATAGTAATAACAATACAACATAATTTGTTAATTCTATAACACAAATTGCTTTTGTTCTTTACTTACCTGAATTGGTTGTGGAAGATGTAGTATAATTGCTTGTGTGTGCACTTGTTGCCTTCTGTGTTGATAGTTCAGTGTTAGAGTCAGTAAAATATACTCTAGTAGTAAGCTCTGTAGCAGCTTCAAATGTAACGGACTCAGTAGAAATGGAAGTTGAGGGGTAGCTGGTCATATCTGGACTTGGCTTCTGTGTTGATGGTTCTTGAGTATTATCAGATGTAAATGACGATTCTGTGGATTTTTCGGGAGACATTTCTGTTCTGGTGTAGAGAGTAGAGTCTTCAGTTGTAATTCTAGATGCAAGGGAGTCATCTGTAGATTCGCTAGTAGATTCTGTTGTTGTAAGGTTGGTGGAAATTTCAGAAGTTTCAGATATGCTGGAAAAAGTGGAACTTTTGGATGTTGTTTCTAGTGTTTCTGTATACTGGCTAGAAATACCAGTTGAAATTGAATTATAGTTAGTATATTCTCCAGTAGTTTGCAATGTAATGGAAGCAGTTGAGTATTCAGAACTAGAATCCAAAATAGTGGGGGCAGTAGTATGCTTTATATTAGAATCAGTCGTTGTGAACGTAGGAACTCTAGTGGATGTAGCTGTGGGAAAGAGAAGACAACATTATATTACCATTAAGCCTGAGGCTCTTTAAGCATGTCTTCATTATTTTGAATTGCATGACTCAAGCTGTGCATTGTGGTTTCAGCCACAGAATGTTGTGCCACTCTTGTGTCCTATAGAAAGGTAGCAATCAACTAATAATGTTATTCCTTCACATTGTAATCATTACTCTAACACAGCTCTACGGTATTGAAGTATAACTAGGCTAAAACTTCGTACTTTGAATAGAATAGGGAGATATTTTGTACATTTTCTGTAGACACGATAGGAAGCTAGAGGATAGCCCTCCAAAATGAGGAAAATCCTCTTTGTTGTCACTGGAGTAGATATCCACATTGGAACGTTTTTCCCTCTACCTCTGTTTCAGTGACAATTACAAATTGTGGATCTGGATCCAATGTGGACAGTGACTGGATGAGATGTCCACATTGGGTGCTTTGGCCTCTATTCCAGTCACTGAGATCATTAGAGAGGGGCAATCTCTTCAGTGGGGACTCACACTCCTTCCTTTAACCTCCTTACTGGGAGTGCACTCATGGAACAGATGTCACCAAATGCACAGTAAGGCCAGTTGGAGCTTTTGGAGTAACCTTTCACATTCGTGAAAGTACAAGGCCTCTGTCTCATCTGCAGCACCTTTCGGGGGATAAGGGGTTAGGGAGTGAGGTTCTGATGTGGTTTGGAACATTTTTTTTTACATCCAGAGACAAAAAGTATTGTTTTTAAATTTTCATATTTCTCACTGAATGCTGCACCATTCCCTTTTAATAACCGCTAATATCTTAACATTATAAACATGTTTTAGGCTGCATCATATAACTGTGCCTAATTTGCCTTTTCAGAAAGGCAGTACAGAGAGAAAAAAATATAAAAATACAAACTGCAGTGATCAGTAACCAGAATTTAGCATATGGAAGTTAGATTACCAAGAGATTTACCAATTTAGATTGGTTGCTAGCAATAATAAAAGTTTTACTGTTTGCGTTACTGAATCAGATAGCATTTTATTACTAATGTAAGCAATGCCTGGAGGTGACTGCCAATTCACACTGGGGTCCAGAAAGCCCGCACTTTCACACACGTGTCCTTAAACAGCTTACATCCATTTTTGACATTTGAAATTTTTTTGAAAAGCTTTTCAGGCAATGCTCAGGCCTGATTTATAACCTTTTACCAACCTTACCAAACTTTTTATGCTTTTTTTAAATACTTTTACAAACACTGAGGGGTCTATGTATAAAACATTTGCTGTGCACATGTCTTAACCATTTGCTGTATTGTATATAATATAATTATCTTCTATGATCATCGGCTCCATCTAATGGCCATAATGCACTATTTTCCTGAAATACCTCAATAAAAAAATACCACATTATGGCCACAAGATGGAACTGACGATCATAGGAAATAATCATATTATAAACAATACGGTCAACATTTGTAGTGCGCGTGTGAAACATTAAGACATCTGCACAGAGAATGTTTAAAACATAGACCACTTAATTTACGTCTTTCTAAAACAGAGACTAGAAATGTTCATAAATGTTATTAGGATTTTTTTTTTTGGGCTCTGTTAAAGGTGGGATCCCTGTAACCCTGAAACATGTTGGCACATCTCAGCTTATACCAGTTGAGTGGCACCTTTATTTTCCAATTTATTTCAGCAATGAAAATCAGATAAAGGTCACCAAATGTGATTTTGGGTGTTTTTTTAAGGGTTTAGTAGGCTTTAAATTGCTCCTGAATGTTACAGGAGCTATTCTAAACCTGTTCATGTACCATACATATATATTTTTTTTAAATTAAGAAGGTGAATCTATGGATGTCAATCGTACAAATTGAGTCTTTTTTTAAATTCCTTTACACATCTTTGGATGTTCAAAGTTAGCACAGCTTCCTTTTATTTACTAAGCTAAGTGAACAACCTTTACTTGAGATCACAAGTTTGTACATACTTGGCCTGGTCACAATGTCTTCACATTTGCTTCCAATGTAGTCTTCTGGGCACTGACACTTTATCCCATCATAAGTGCCACCATTAAAGCAGGGTGGATCTGCAGGATGAAATAGTATTAAGTTTGAGAAATAGGTTACATACCACTAAACTAGCTTTAAATATTTTATAGGTGCATGTTCAGTCAAATCACACTTTGCAATCCTTATAATGGTAGGCCATCAAAAATAAAACTGTATCCCCCTGGGCAATTCTAAAATTCTGCTACTACTTGTAAAGCATTGTACCTTGTTTGCCATAGATAGCAGCATGGAAATAAAATGTACTTGATACCTTTAATTATAAATATATATTTTTGAGGGGGGGGGGTGCTGGATTTTGAGGATATTTTTACTCTAAGAACTACCGGTACTTCTACTTCTACTACTACTACTACTACTATCACTAATAATACAAATTGTACACCTAATTCTAATAGTATTATTAAAAGTATTTATTTAAAACAAATGACATCGAAAGGGTAAGGTGTATAACTATTTTCTCTTTTTCTGGGTGCATAAACAAAAAATCTCCTTATAATAGTAATAACAATACAACATAATTTGTTAATTCTATAACACAAATTGCTTTTGTTCTTTATTTACCTGAATTGGTTGTGGAAGATGTAGTATAATTGCTTGTGTGTGCACTTGTTGCCTTCTGTGTTGATAGTTCAGTGTTAGAGTCAGTAAAATATACTCTAGTAGTAAGCTCTGTAGCAGCTTCAAATGTAACGGACTCAGTAGAAATGGAAGTTGAGGGGTAGCTGGTCATATCTGGACTTGGCTTCTGTGTTGATGGTTCTTGAGTATTATCAGATGTAAATGACAATTCTGTGGATTTTTCGGGAGACATTTCTGTTCTGGTGTAGAGAGTAGTGTCTTCAGTCGTAATTCTAGATACAAGGGAGTCATCTGTAGATTCGCTAGTAGATTCTGTTGTTGTAAGGTCGGTGGAAATTTCAGAAGTTTCAGATATGCTGGAAAAAGTGGAACTTTTGGATGTAGTTTGTAGTGTTTCTGTATACTGGCTAGAAATACCAGTTGAAATTGAATTATAGTTAGTATATTCTCCAGTAGTTTGCAATGTAATGGAAGCAGTTGAGTATTCAGAACTAGAATCCAAAATAGTGGGGGCAGTAGTATGCTTTATATTAGAATCAGTCGTTGTGAACGTAGGAACTCTAGTGGATGTAGCTGTGGGAAAGTGGAGACAACATTACATTACCATTAAGCCTGAGGCTCTTTAAGCATGTTTTCATTATTTTGAATTGCATGACTCAAGCTGTGCATTGTGGTTTCAGCCACAGAATGTTGTGCCACTCTTGTGTCCTATAGAAAGGTAGCAATCTGCTAATAGAGTAATGATTAGAATGTGAAGGAATAACATTAACACAGCTCTACGGTATTGAAGTATACCTAGGCTAAACCTTTGTACTTTGAATAGAATAGGGAGATAGTTTGTTCATTTTCTGTAGACACGATAGGAAGTTAGAGGATAGCCCTCCAAAATAAGGAAAATCCTCTTTGTTGTCACTGGAGTAGATATCCACATTGGAATGTTTTTCCTTCTACCTCTGTTTCAGTGACAATTACAAATTGTGGATCTGGATCCAATGTGGACACTGACTGGATGAGATGTCCACATTGGGTGATTTGGCCTCTATTCCAGTCACTGGGATCATTAGAGAGGGGCAATCTCTTCAGTGGGGACTCACACTCCTTCCTTTAACCTCCTTACTGGTAGTGCACTCATGGAACAGATGTCACCAAATGCACAGTAAGGCCAGTTGGAGCTTTTGGAGTAACCTTTCACATTTGTGAAAGTACAAGCCCTCTGTCTCATCTGCAGCACCTTTCGGGGGATAAGGGGTTAGGGAGTGAGGTTCTGATGTGGTTTGGTTCTTTTTTTTTACATCCAGAGACAAAAGTATTGTTTTTAAATTTTCATATTTCTCACTGAATGCTGCACCATTCCCTTTTAATAACCGCTAATATCTTAACATTATAAACATGTTTTAGGGTGCATCATATAACTGTGCCTAATTTGCCTTTTCAGAAAGGCAGTACAGAGAGAAAAAAATATAAAAATACAAACTGCAGTGATCAGTAACCAGAATTTAGCATATGGAAGTTAGATTACCAAGAGATTTACCAATTTAGATTGGTTGCTAGCAATAATAAAAGTTTTACTGTTTGCGTTACTGAATCAGATAGCATTTTATTACTAATGTAAGCAATGCCTGGAGGTGACTGCCAATTCACCCTGGGGTCCAGAAAGCCCGCACTTTCACACACGTGTCCTTAAACAGCTTACATCCATTTTTGACATTTGACATTTTTTTGAAAAGCTTTTCAGGCAATGCTCAGGCCTGATTTATAACCTTTTACCAACCTTACCAAACTTTTTATGCTTTTTTTAAATACTTTTACAAACACTGAGGGGTCTATGTATAAAACATTTGCTGTGCACATGTCTTAACCATTTGCTCTATTGCATATAATATAATTATCTTCTATGATCATCGGCTCCATCTAATGGCCATAATGCACTATTTTCCTGAAATACCTCAATAAAAAAATACCACATTATGGCCACAAGATGGAACTGACGATCATAGGAAATAATCATATTATAAACAATACGGTCAACATTTGTAGTGCACGTGTGAAACATTAAGACATCTGCACAGAGAATGTTTAAAACATAGACCACTTAATTTACGTCTTTCTAAAACAGAGACTAGAAATGTTCATAAATGTTATTAGTATATATTTTTTTTGGGCTCTGTTAAAGGTGGGATCCCTGTAAACCTGAAACATGTTGGCACATCTCAGCTTATACCAGTTGAGTGGCACCTTTATTTTCTAATTTATTTCAACAATGAAAACCCGATAAAGGTCACCAAATGTGATTTTGGGTGTTTTTTTAAGGGTTTAGTAGGCTTTAAATTGCTCCTGAATGTTACAGGAGCTATCCTGAACCTGTTCATGTACCATACATATATATATTTTTTAAATTAAGAAGGTGAATTTATGGATGTCAATCGTACAAATTGAGTCTTTTTTTAAATTCCTTTACACGTCTTTGGATGTTCAAAGTTAGCACAGCTTCCTTTTATTTACTAAGCTAAGTGAACAACCTTTACTTGAGATCACAAGTTTGTACATACTTGGCCTGGTCACAATGTCTTCACATTTGCTTCCAATGTAGTCTTCTGGGCACTGACACTTTATCCCATCATAAGTGCCACCATTAAAGCAGGGAGGATCTGTAGGATGAAATAGTATTAAGTTTGAGAAATAGGTTACACCCCACTAAACTAGCTTTAAATATTTTATAGGTGCATGTTCAGTCAAATCACACTTTGCAATCCTTATAATGGTAGGCCATCAAAAATAAAACTGTATCCCTCTGGGCAATTCTAAAATTCTTCTACTACTTGTAAAGCATTGTACCTTGTTTGCCAGAGATAGCAGCATGGAAATAATATGTACTTGATACCTTTAATTATCCTCTGGATTTTGAGGATATTTTTACTCAAAGAACTACCGGTACTTCCGGTACTTCTCCTTCTACTACTACTACTATCACTAATAATACAAATTGTACACCTAATACTAATAGTATTATTACAAATATTTATTTAAAACAAATGACATAGAAAGGGTAAGGTATATAACTATTTTCTCTTTTTCTGGGTGCATAAACAAAAAATCTCCTTATAATAGTAATAACAATACAACATAATTTGTTAATTCTATAACACAAATTGCTTTTGTTCTTTACTTACCTGAATTGGTTGCGGAAGATGTAGTATAATTGCTTGTGTGTGCACTTGTTGCTTTCTGTGTTGATAGTTCAGTGTTAGAGTCAGTAAAATATACTCTAGTAGTAAGCTCTGTAGCAGCTTCAGATGTAACGGACTCAGTAGAAATGGAAGTTGAGGGGTAGCTGATCATATCTGGACTTGGCTTCTGTGTTGATGGTTCTTGAGGATTATCAGATGTAACAGACCCAGTAGTAAATGATGATTCTGTGGATTTTTCAGGAGACATTTCTGTTCTAGTGTAGAGAGTAGTGTCTTCAGTTGTTATTCTAGAAGCAAGGGAGTCATCTGTAGATTCACTAGTAGATTCTGTTGTTGTAAGGTCGGCGGAAGTTTCAGAAGTCAATTCCATGGTAGAGAAGACAATAGGGTCAGTAATAATAGATTCAGTTGAGTGTTCAGTAATAATTTCCATTGTTGTGGAATCAGTTGTTATTTTAGTATTCAGTTCATCAGTAGTATTTTCACTTGCAATGGCAGTTGTACTTGAGGCTGTGTCAGTTGTAATGATGTCACTAGTGATTTCACTATTGTCTCCCAATGTAAAGGAGCTCATAGTAGAGTAGGTAGAGTCTACAAATGCCATTGCGGATGTAATGTATTCATTAGTAGATTCAGAGGTTTTGGCATGAGTAGGTACTGATGTTTTGGAGTCAGTGGATATTTCAACAGTCTGATCTGTTGTAGTAGGAAAAGATATGTATGTACTAGTACTGTCAGATGTAACAGCCTCCGTAGTATATCCACTAACTGCATTGGATGTGTTGGCATCAGTAGTGATCTCATTACTCTCTACAAACACAGTGGATTCTGTACCATATTCTCCGGTGGTTTCCAAGGTTTTGGTGTCAGTAGTGAGTTCACTATCAGATACAAAGGTGAGAGAGCTTGTACTGTACTCAGCCTTTGGAGAGGTTGAACCATCAGTAGTAATAGGTACATCAGATATAGGTGAACTGAACTGGCTGGTTGCGGATGTCATTGGTTTCCTGGTGCTTTCAGGAGGTTTGGTGTATGTAGCTGTGGAAAACAGCAGACAACATTACATTACCATTAGGCTACATTCAAACTAGAGCGTCGTGTTATCAGGCATCTTTTCAAGCATGTTTTTGAGAATTTATTTTTTTTGGTTTAGCAGAATTGCAAATATGTCAGGTATTTTTTTTAATTTTCATCTAGGCATTTTGTTTTAGCCAATGAAAATCACTAGGAGGAGGAGATCAGCTAAAAACGCTTGAAAAAACATTCAAATCAAGTGTTTTCAGGTGTACTCATTAATGTCTATGGGGACAAAAACGAAATTCTGCCTGAAAAGTAGCTTATGTACTTTTATGTACAAAGGCGACAGTGACAGAATGCTTAGGCTTCATGTACACGGGACGTTGTTCAACCTCTCTTGAACGATTTAACTTGACAGCTAGAAACAGGCGTCTAAAAACGTCAGTTTAGCTGCGTTTACATGCCGCGTTTAGCCGCGCATAGCTGCGTTTGTGTCTAGAAGCGTTTGAACTGTTTATTTTATTTTTTGTGTTAAAATGAAAAATGTCTGTAAACGAAACACTGCTAAATGCAAGTAACTGCATTTAGCCGCGTTTAGCCACGTTTGGCATTTGAAATGCCTCTAAACACAGATTCTGAACGCATTTTTTGGGGTTCCAGAAAAAGCCTCTAAACTCAACTGCCTAGAAATGACTATAAACGACCCTGTGTACATGGAAGATAACATAGAGGAGAGTTCAGGAGCAGTTGAAAAAAATGCCCAACTGCTCCTAAACGTCCGTTTACCAGCAGCAGTGTACATGACGCCTTAGATGTGAACAGGGGCCATTGAAATTAATGGGATTTAACTTGAGGATTTTTGAGCTTCCAGCTACAAGCTACAAAATGTTCAAGTGTGAACGGGGTCCTAAACAAAGCTATTGAAGCATTTCTTCAGTATTTTGGATGTTACGCCACTACCGTGTCTTTTATGATGAAGCAGAAAGAATAACAATTAGAATGAGAAGGAATAACATTAGCACAGCTCTACTTTGCCTTTGGCTCTACTTTGGATAGAGTAGGGAGACATTTTCCTTCATTTTCTGTAAACACAACAAAAAGTGACAGGATAGCTTTCCAAAATGAAGAAAATCCCCTATTTGTTGTTGCTGTTGAAGATGTCCATATTGGATGATTTTCCCTCTATCCCTGTTTCAGTGACAATTCCAAATTGTGGATCTGGATCCAATGTGGACACTGACTGGATGAGATGTCCACATTGGGTGATTTGGCCTCTATCACTGTTCAAGTGACAATTCAAATTTCTGGATCTGGTTCTCTCACCTCCAGTCCTGGTGACAATGGTTAATAGGATCATAGAGTGGGTCAATCTCTCCAGTGGGACACACACCTTCCTTCGACCTCCCTACAGAGAGGGTACTCATGGAACAGATGTCACTAAATGTAGAGTAAGGCCAGTTGGTGCTTTAGCAGTAACCTTTCACAATCTGGAAAGTATAGAGCCTTTCAAATCTTTTGGGTGATAAGGAGTTGGGGAGAGAGATCCTGGTGAAATTGGGCCTTTTTTGCAACAAAAGAAAAAAAGCAGATGTTTTTAAAATTCCGTATTTCTTGCTGAATGTTGCACTATTGCCTTTTAATAATGGCTAACATCTTATTATTGTAGAAATGTTTTAGGATGCATCATGTAAATGCACCAACTCTCAACTGTCAACTCTCAAAATTCTGCTATACCTCATTTCACAGCTCTTCTTAGCGATCACATTATTGTCTGTCTCTCTCTCTCCTCTCCTCCTCCTCTCCTTAGTGATGTCAGTGGGGGAATCTGGGCCCCGCCCACTGAATCTGTCAGACAGGGAGAGGAGAAAGGCAGCCGATGTGATCGCAGAGAAGAGCTGTGAAATGAGGTATAGCAGGCTTTTTTTTAAAAATAAATCACTTACACAGGGGGATTAGAACACAGAGGAGATGGTATGAAGATGTGAAAGTGGCTTAACAACCATTTTAAGAGTTCCCTTCACTGGAACTAAGGGTCAAAGCCCAACCCCTTAAAAAACAACCCCACACCATAATCCTCCCTCCACCAAATGATTTGGACCAGTGCAGAAAGCAAGATCCATAAAGACATGGATGAGTGAGTTTGGGGTGAAGATACTTGACTGGCCTGCACAGAGTCCTGACCTCAATCCGATAGAACACCTTTGGTATGAATTAGGGAGGAGGCTGCGAGCCAGGCCTTCCCGTCCAACATCAATGCCTGACCTTACAACTGTGCTTCTGTTAGAATAGTCAAACGTTCCCATAGACACACACCTTGTGGACAGTCTTCCCAGAAGAGTTGAAGCTGTTATAGCTGCAAAGGGTGAGCCAACTCAATATTGAATCCTATGGACTATGACTTGGATGCCGTTAAAGTTAATGTGCGTGTAAAGCCAGGTGTCTCAATACTTTTAGTAGTATAGTGTATATATAATATTTTATTTTATTTTATTTTTTTTAATTAAGAAGGTGAATCTATGTATTTCAATCATACACATTTAGTATTTTTTACATTTCTTTACACATGATTGGATGTTCAAAGTTTGCACAGCTTCTATTTATTTTCTAAGCTAAGTGAACAACCTTCACTTCAGATCACAAGTTTGTACATACTTGGCCTGGTGGCAACTTCTTCACATTTGCTTCCCATGTAGTCTTCTGGGCACACACACTTTATCCCATCATAAGTGCCACCATTAAAGCAGGGAGGATCTGCAGGATAAAATAGTATTACGTTTTAGAAATAGGTTACAAACCACTAAACTAGCTTTAAATATTTTATAGGTGCATGTTCAGTCAAATCACACTTTGCAATCCTTATAATGGTGGTCCATCAAAAATAAAATGGTATCCTAACCCTCTGGGCAATTCTAAAATGTGTCTACTACTTGTAAAGCATTGTACATTGTTTCAACACAAACAAAACAAAAATCTCCTGCGCTCTCGGTGTATCCTCAAAACATAGGTGGCGTGGTTCTGTCTAGAGGCAAAGTCTATAGTCTTGCAGCCCTCCTCAGAACAATGGGTGTTCATATGGCTAGAAAAAGAAAGAAAACAGGACGGTGCACCGACCTAGTGTATTACCACTTACAGGTTTATTAAAATGTAAATAAAAAGCAATAGTCCTACTGACAGACAAAGCTTAAATACAAGCTTATCGGACAAGATGGCTGGAAATCTTGGCATTCACCGACAGGACTTGACAACAGGGAGGGTCGGACGATACCCCAAAAACATCCAGATGGCTTACGTTTCAGGGGCACACCTCTTTCATCGGACCATTTAGGCTCTGATGAAAGAGGTGCGCCCCTGAAACGTAAGCCATCTGGATGTTTTTGGGGTATCGTCCGACCCTCCCTGTTGTCAAGTCCTGTCGGTGAATGCCAAGATTTCCAGCCATCTTGTCCGATAAGCTTGTATTTAAGCTTTGTCTGTGAGTAGGACTATTGCTTTTTATTTACATTTTAATAAACCTGTAAGTGGTAATACACTAGGTCGGTGCGCCCTCCTGTTTTCTTTCTTGTACATTGTTTGCCATAGATAGCAGCATGGAAATAAAATGTACTTGATACTGTACCTTTAATTATAATTTATTTTTTATTTTTTTGGGGGAGGTGCTGGATATTGAGGATATTTTTACTCTAAAGCCCTGTACACACGATCGGATTTCCTATGGATTCTAACCCGATGGATTTTTCCAACGGAAATCCGATGAAGCTGACTTCCATCAGTCTTGCCTACACACAATCAGTCAAAAATCCGACTGTCCCAAACGCTGTGATGTAAAACACTCAGACGAGCCGAGAAAAATGAAGTTCAATGCTTCTGAGCATGCGTCGACTTGATTCTGAGCATGCGTGGGTTTTTTCTCCGATCGAGTTCCACACAGACGATCGGAATTTGCTATCGTTTTTTTTCCCATCGGATAAATTTAAAACATGTTCTATTTTTATCTCACCGATGGAAAAAAGACCGATGGGGCCCATACACGATCGGTTTGTCCGATGAGAAAAGTCCATCGGACTGTTTTCATCGGCAAAACCGATCGTGTGTACACGGAATAAGAACTACTTCTACTTGTACTACTACTACTATCACTAATAATAAAAATTGTACACCTAATAGTATTATTAAAAGTATTTATCTAAAACAAATGACATAGAAAGGGTAAGGCATATAACTATTTTCTCTTTTTCTGGGTGCATAAACAAAAAATCTCCTTATAATAGTAATAACAATACAACATAATTTGTTAATTCTATAACACAAATTGCTTTTGTTCTTTACTTACTTGTTGCCTTCTGTGTTGATAGTTCAGTGTTAGAGTCAGTAAAATATACTCTAGTAGTAAGCTCTGTAGCAGCTTCAGATGTAACAGACTCAGTAGAAATGGAAGTTGAGGGGTAGCTAGTCATATCTGGACTTGGCTTCTGTGTTGATGATTCTTGAGTATTATCAGATGTAACAGACCCAGTAGTAAATGACGATTCTGTGGATTTTTCGGGAGACATTTCTGTTCTAGTATAGAGAGTAGTGTCTTCAGTTGTTATTCTAGATGCAAGGGAGTCATCTGTAGATTCACTAGTAGATTCTGTTGTTGTAAGGTCGGCGGAAATTTCAGAAGTCAATTCCATGGTAGAGAAGACAATAGGGTCAGTAATAATAGATTCAGTTGAGTGTTCAGTAATAATTTCCATTGTTGTGGAATCAGTTGTTATTTTAGTATTCAGTTCATCAGTAGTATATTCACTTGCAATGGCAGTTGTACTTGAGGCTGCGTCAGTTGTAATGATGTCACTAGTGATTTCACTATTGTCTCCCAATGTAAAGGAGCTCATAGTAGAGGAGGTAGAGTCTACAGATGCCATTGCTGATGTAATGTATTCATTAGTAGATTCAGAGGTTTGGGCATCAGTAGGTACTGATGTTTCGGAGTCAGTGGATATTTCAACAGTCTGGTCTGTTGTAGTAGGAAAAGATATGTATGTACTAGTACTGTCAGATGTAACAGCCTCCGTAGTATATCCACTATCTGCATTGGATGTGTTGGCATCAGTAGTGATCTCATTACTTTCTACAAACACAGTGGATTGTGTACCATATTCTCCGGTGGTTTCCAAGGTTTTGGTGTCAGTAGTGAGTTCACTATCAGATACAAAGGTGAGAGAGCTTGTACTGTACTCAGCCTTTGGAGAGGTTGAACCATCAGTAGTAATAGGTACATCAGATATAGGTGAACTGAACTGGCTGGTTACAGATGTCATTGGTTTACTGGTGCTTGCAGGAGCTTTGGTGGATGTAGCTGTGGAAAACAGCAGACAACATTACATTACCATTAGGCAACATTCACACTAGAGCGTCGCGTTATCAGGCATCTTTTCAAGCATGTTTGTGAGCATTTTTTTGGGGGGTTTAGCAGAATTGCAAATATGTCAGGTATTTTTTTAAACTTTCATCTAGGCATTTTGTTTTAGCCAATGGAAATCACTAGGAGGAGGAGATTAGCTAAAAACGTTCGAAAAAACATTCAAATCAAGTGTTTTCATGTGTACTCATTAATGTCTATGGGGACAAAAACTAAATTCTGCCTGAAAAGTAGCTTATGTACTTTTATGTACAAAGGCGACAGTGACAGAATGCTTAGGCTTCATGTCCACGGGACGTTGTTCAACCTCTCTTGAACGATTTAACTTGACAGCTAGAAACCGGTGTCTAAAAACGTCCGTTTAGCTGCGTTTATATGCCGCATTTAGCGGCATATAGCTGCGTTTGTGTCTAGAAGCGTTTGAATTTTTTTTTTTTTTGTGTTAAAATGAAAAATGTCTGTAAACGAAATGCTGCTAAACGTGAGTTACTGCATTTAGCCGCGTTTAGCCACGTTTGGCGTTTGAAATGCCTCTAAACACAGATTCTGAACGCATTTTTTGGGGTTCCAGAAAAAGCCTCTAAACTCAACTGCCTAGAAACGACTATAAACGACCCTGTGTACATGGAGGATAACATAGAGGAGAGTTCAGGAGCAGTTGAAAAAAATGCCCAACTGCTCCTAAACGTCCGTTTACCAGCAGCAGTGTACATGACGCCTTAGATGTGAACAGTGGCCATTGAAATTAATGGGATTTAACTTGAGAGTTTTTGCGCTTCCAGCTACAAGCTACAAAATGTTTAAGTGTGAACGGGGTCTTAAACATAAAGCTATTGAAGCATTTCTTCAGTATTTTGGATGTTACACCACTACCGTGTCTTTTATGATGAAGCGGAAAGAATAACAATTAGAATGAGAAGGAATATCATTAGCACAGCTCTACTTTGCCTTTGGCTCTACTTTGAATAGAGTAGGGAGACATTTTCCTTCATTTTCTGTAAACACAACAAAAAGTGACAGGATAGCTTTCCAAAATGAAGAAAATCCCCTATTTGTTGTTGCTGGAGAAGATGTCCATATTGGATGATTTTCCCTCTATCCCTGTTTCAGTGACAATTCCAAATTGTGGATCTGGATCCAATGTGGACACTGACTGGATGAGATGTCCACATTGGGTGATTTGGCCTCTATCACTGTTCAAGTGACAATTCAAAATTCTGGATCTGGGTCTCTCACCTCCAGTCCTGGTGACAATGGTTAATAGGATCATAGAGTGGGTCAATCTCTCCAGTGGGACACACACCTTCCTTCTACCTCCCTACAGAGAGGGTACTCATTTAACAGATGTGACTAAATGTAGAGTAAGGCCAGTTGGTGCTTTAGCAGTAACCTTTTACAATCTGGAAAGTATAGAGCCTTTCAAATCTTTTGGGTGATAAGGAGTTGGGGAGAGAGATCCTGGAGAAATTGGGCCTTTTTTGCAATAAAAGAAAAAAAGCAGATGTTTTTAAAATTCCAGATTTCTTACTGAATGTTACACCATTGCCTTTTAATAACGGCTAACATCTTATTATTGTAGAAATGTTTTAGGATGCATCATGTAAATGCACCAACTCTCAACTCTCAAAATTCTGCTATACCTCATTTCACAGCTCTTCTCAGCGATCACATTATTGTCTGGCTCTCTCTCTCCTCTCCTCCTCCTCTCCTTAGTGATGTCAGTGGGGGAATCTCGGCCCCGCCCACTGAATCTGTCAGACAGGGAGAGGAGAAAGGCAGCCGATGTGATCGCAGAGAAGAGCTGTGAAATGAGGTATAGCAGGCTTTTTTTAATAAATCACTTACACAGGGGGATTAGAACACAGAGGAGATGGTATGAAGATGTGACAGTCTTCCCAGAAGAGTTGAAGCTGTTATAGCTGCAAAGGGTGGGCCAACTTAATATTGAATCCTATGGACTATGACTTGGATGCCGTTAAAGTTAATGTGCGTGTAAAGCCAGGTGTCTCAATACTTTTGGTAGTATAGTGTACATATAATATTTTTATTTATTTATTTATTTTTAATTAAGAAGGTGAATCTATGGATTTCAATCATACACATTTAGTATTTTTTACATTTCTTTACACATCATTGGATGTTCAAAGTTTGCACAGCTTCCTTTTATTTTCTAAGCTAAGTGAACAAGCTTTACTTCAGATCACAAGTTTGTACATACTTAGCCTGACTGTAGCTTCTTCACATTGGCTTCCAAAGTAGTCTTCTGGGCACTGACACTTTATCCCATCATAAGTGCCACCATTAAAGCAGGGAGGACCTGCTGGATGAAATAATATAACGTTTGAGAAATAGGTTACACACCACTAAACTAGCTTCAAACATTTCAAAACGCTTCAAAGTAGCCTTCTGGGCGCTGACACTTTATCTCATCATAAGTGCCCCCATTTAAGCAGGGAAGAAAAGGTATAAAGTCTGAGAAATAGTTGACAGATATTTTAATTTATTTATTTTCATTGTCATTACATATCTTATTTTAGTCCCTGTGATGTCGTCACAGGGACTCAATAGTTAATTGAGTTAATGTATCTTGTCCTCTGCAACTAACTGGCTTTTCATATTACCCCATCCCCCCTCCTTTTTTTCCCCTTTCCCTCGTCGCAGCTGCTTTTCCTTTTCCAACTCTACTTTTCTTCCATTTCCTGTCTTTTACTTATATTTTATAAGTACAATTTGGCAGTTTTCTGCTACATAAGGGGTATCTCCAGGAGTCCTCCCACTCTGGAATACCTAACCGGGGCCTCTCCGGGACATGCCAGGTCATTGCCCTCGGGGGTTTTCCCCCACAGCTCCCTTTGTTGGGACAGAGTAACATTCTTGTTGTTTATCCAGTTCTGGGCACCAGTCCTCAGGAAGGATGTGCTGGAACTGGAGAGAGTCCAGAGAAGGACAAACAAAACAAATAAAGAGACTTGAGAAACTCAGCTATGGGGAAAGGTTGCAAGCACTGAAATTATTCTCTCTGGAGAAGAGACGCTTGAGAGGGGATATGATTTCAATTTACAAATACAGTGGAACCTCGGTTTAAGAGTAACTTGGTTTGAGAGCAATTTGATTTGCGAGCAATTTTTTTTACAAAATTCTGACTCGGTTTGCGAGTGTTGACTCGCAAGATGAGCAGAATTCAAGCTAAATAGGCCTGCAGTACCGCATTTGGCCTGAGGCACGGGGGTGCAGGAGCCGAGCAGAGCCGAACAGGGATGATCGCAGCCGATCGCCACTGTTCGCCAGAGCTTGGAAAGACACAGAAATAAATGGAAATACAAATTTTCCAAGCCTTTCCGATGTTTGCCAAGGTCAGCTGAAGTGTCCTCGGGCCTTTTTGGCCGTTTCTGAGGCTCTCGGGCGCCCCCACTCCTCTGGCCGCATTCGGTATTGCATCCCATTTAAGTCAATGCAGAACAAATTATTTTCGTTTCCATTGACTTCAATGGGAAAACTCGCTTTGATATGCGAGTACTTTGGATTACGAGCATACTCCTGGAACGGAATATGCTCGTAATCCGAGGTTCAACTGTACCGTGCTGGTGACCCCACAATAGGGATAAAACTTTTCTGCGAAAAGGAATTTAAAAAGAAGAGAAACGGTTTAACTTTAAACTACGTAGAGGGTTCTTTGCTGCAAGAGCTGTCATGCCCCGTATACACGGCCGGTTTTCTAGTCTGAAAAAGTCAGATGAGAGCTTTTGGCTGGGAATCCCGACCGTGTGTATGCTCCATCTGACTTTTTCAGACGGAAAAACTGCCAAAAAGGGGTGGCAAAAAAACGAGAACTGGTTCTCTATTTTCCCGTCGGGATTCTCGATAGACTTTTTCCCGTCAGAAATTCCGACCGTGTTTACAGGGCATAAGGATGTGGAATTCTCCTCCACAGGCGGTGGTTTCAGGGGGGGGCATCGATAATTTCAAAAAATGATTAGATAAGCACCTGAACGACCACAACATACAGGTACTGTATATACAAGGTAATACTGATATATAAGTACACACATAGGTTGGACTTGATGGACTTGTGTCTTTTTTCAACCTCACCTACTATGTAACTATGTAACTATATTACCAAAAATATTGGGACGCCTGCCTTTACACGCACTTGAAATTTAATGGCATCCCAGTCTTAGTCCGTAGGGTTCAATATTGAGTTGGCCCACACTTTGCAGCTATAACAACTTCAACTCTTCTGGGAAGGCTGTCCACAAGGTTTAGGAGTGTGTCTATGGGAATATTTGACCATCCAACATGACTGCCCATTATTTGGGCAGTCATGTTGGAACAGGAAGAGACCATCCCCAAACTGTTCCCACAAAGTTGGGAGCATGAAATTGTCCAAAATGTCTTGGTATGCTGACACCTTAAGAGTTCCCTTCACTGGAACTAAGGGGCCAAGCTCAACCCCTGAAAATCAACCCCACACCATAATCCCCCCTCCACCAAATGATTTGGATCAGTGCACAAAGCAAAGTCCATAAAGATATGGATGAGCAAGTTTGGGGTGGAGGAACTTGACTGGCCTGCACAGAGTCCTGACCTTAACCCGATAGAACACCTTTGGGATGAATTAGAGAGGAGACTGTGAGACAGGCCTTCTCATCCAACATCAGTGCCTGACCTCAAAAATGCACTTCTGCAAGAATGGTCAAACATTCCCATTGACACACTCCTAAACCTTGTGGACAGCCTTCCCAGAAGAGTTGAAGCTGTTATAGATACAAAGGGTGGGCCAACTCAATATTGAACCCTACGGACTAAGACTAGGATGCCATTAAAGTTCATGTGCGTGTAAAGGCAGGTGTCCCAATACTTTTGGTAATTTAGTGTGTGTGTATATATATATATTTATTTATTTGTTTTTAATTAAGAAGGTGAATCTTTGGATATCACTCATACAAACTGAGCCTTTTTTACATTTCTTTATACATGATTGAATGTTTAAAGTAAACACAGTTTCCTTTTTTTTTTGCTAAGCTAAATGAACAATCTTTTCATCAGATCACAGGTTTGTGGTATACCGTATATCAGTGTTTCTCAACTCCAGTCCTCAAGGCGCCCCAACAGGTCATGTTTTCAGGATTTCCCTCAGATGAAACAGCTGTGGTAATTACCAAGGCAGTGAAACTGATCAAATCACCTGTGCAAAATAATGGAAAGCCTGAAAACATGACCTGTTGGGGCGCCTCGAGGACTGGAGTTGAGAAACACTGCCGTATATACTTGAGTATAAGCCGACCCGAATATAAGCCGAGGCACCTAATTTTACCACAAAAAACTGGGAAAACGTATTGACTCGAGTATAAGCCTACGGTGTCCATCTGCATGCCTCACTTTGCCTCACTGTGTCCATGACTAGACTTACGTTTAACATGGGAGTCTATGGAAGGGGTGCCCAGATTTGAAAAACCGGTGCTACCCGGCCGTAGGTCCCCCGGACAGCAAACTTTTCACACTTGTAGAGGAGAACTGGGGCTACATGTGTACCAAGTCCCCAAAGTCTGTGAGATCAGGTGCAAAAAGGTGACTCGAGTATAAGCCGAGGGGGGCATTTTCAGCGCAAAAAAATGTGCTGAAAAACACGGCTTATACTCGAGTATATACGGTACTTTTCCTGACTGCAGCTTCTTTACATTGGCTTCCCATGTAGCCTTCTGGGTACGGACACTTTATCCCATTAGGAGTGCCACCATTTAAGCAGAGAAGACCTGCAGGAAGAAATGGTATAAAGTCTGAGAAATAGTTTACATATATTAATATTATTTTTTTGGTTTGTTTTTTTTTTTCTTTTTTTCATTACATATCCTATTTTAGTCCCTGTGATGTCATCACTGGGTCTTTGTGCCTCTCTATACAATGCAGGTGGATCATGGCTAGCAGGAGGGGCTGTACTTCCTTTACGACTTTCCTAGGTAATGAGCATGCAAGCCTACATAATTGGAAGGACTGAAACCCAATCAATGAAAGGGGTGAGCCAGGGACAGTCAGGCTGGGGAGGACAAGGCTAGGTGATGTTGGACATTCTCCAGCCAGGAAATGAGCCAAAAAGATTATCCAAAAGGTTAACTATATCTGTCAATACAGTCCCGGGATTTACACAGCTCTGCTACACAGCACAACCCTGTGTGATTTAGCAGAATCATCTCTGCTGTAGGTCTTGCCCCTCCTCCAACCTGTGACTAGACAGTGAAAGAAAAACAGCAGATCAGTAAGCTCCTCTCTCTGCCACCCTGCTCTCTCCTTCTGTCAGCATGCTCCTTGTGGAGCACTACAGCACAACTGATTGACTTTAGGTGCTGCTTCTCTATCTTCTAGTCTGAGCTCTGCTGTAAAAGGATTGTAAATAGACATGTGCAATTTGTTTCATTCCAAATTCGTTTTTCAGCAAGATTCAGCATATTTGTTTATTCGGAAGCATTCGAATGAACGAAAGACTATTTGACAAATAAATAATAAAAATAAAAAAATTCTAAAGGAACGAACATTGAAAAAACCAAAATAAAAAAAATAGAAAATCAATAATTCAGAAAGAACAATAATCTGAAAATAAGAACGAAAATCCAAAAATTTAAAAGAAAGAAAAACATTGAGATAATTTGGTTTTTCGTATTTTCTAATATAATTAAATTAAGAATCTTTATCATATTTTTTTATTTTATAAATTATAGGAATTGGAATTTCGTTTCAAATTTGGCTAACTGTTAGTGAACGTAACGCATACCAATTTATCCAAAGTTACGAATTATCAAAATAACGAATGCCAATCATAACGAATGATCCGATAAACGAGAAAAAAAAACTGAATGAAAACGAAAAAAAAATAAAAAAAATTGTCAGTGCACATGTCTAATTGTAAAAGGCTAATTCCATGTCAAGTGCATAAAAAAGCACATTTAATGATAAAATAATGGATACCAAGCCATTTTAATCTGTGTATTGAATACAGCTTTAGAGAAAACCTGACCTTTCCTTCAGAAAAAGTTGGTTACCTGACTGATCCATGAAGTATAACACCTTCTAATTCACCAACAAAAAATGGAAATCACTTTCTTCACTTTGGAGTAATAACATGATACAGTAGATTGTATAACAATATTGGTATGTGTATATTATATCCATTGTTCCTGCTGATAATTCACTCTCTCAATTACTCCTGAAGAAGTGGATGAACCACGAAACATGTTGAGAAGAACTGGCAAAAAATTGTGAGATACATCTTCTGGTCCTGCTCCAAACTGGAGAGTTTTTGGAAAGAGGTCCAGAAGATTACCCAAACATTTACAGACTATAAGGCCCCTGAGGACGCGGCCATCTTCTTGTTGCATGTTTCCAAAATCCCTGCCAAAATTTACAAGAAATCTATATTTCGTCACCTTTTGAACTCGGATTAATCTTGCATCCCCCTCACACGGCCTCCATCAGTTGGGCTGTGGCTCAGGAGGGTAGAGGAGCTGAACCGGATAGAAGATCTGGTTTTGACAACCCAGCAGAGAGACTTATTCGAAAACCTAAACGTAATATTCCCCACGCACACGTTCCTGGAAAAGGCTGTCGTTTTGCTGGGTGAAGGTCCATAAAGACACAGAGTCCTGACCTCAACCCGATAGAACCCCTTTGGGATGAATTAGAGTGGTGACTACAAGCCAGGCCTTCTCGTCCAACATCAGTGTCTGACCTCATAAATACACTTCTGGAAGAATGATCAAACATTCCCATAGACACACTCCTAAACCCTGTGGACAGCCTTCCCAGAAGAGTTGAAACTGTCATAGCTGCAAAGGGTGGGCCAACTCAATATTGAATCCTACAGACTAAGACTGGGGTGCCATTAAAGTCCATGTGCGTGTAAAGGCAGGCGTCCCAATACTTTTGGTAATATAGTCTATATATATAACATATTTATTTATTTATTTATTTTTAATTAAGAAGGTGAATCCATGGACATAACTCATACAAACTGAGTATTTTTGTAATTTTTTTTACATATCATTGGAAGTTCAAAGTAAACACAGCCTCCTTTTATTTACTAAGCTAAATGAACAATCTTTACATCAGATCACAGGTTTGTACATACCTGCCCTGACTGCAGCTTCTTCACATTGGCTTCCAAAGTAGTCTTCTGGGCACACACACTTTAACCCAATAAAAGTGCCACCATTTAAACAGGGAAGACCTGCAGGAAGAAAAGATATAAAGTCTGAGAAATAGTTTACATATATTATTATTATTATTATTATTATTATTTTTATTACATATCTTTTTTTAGTCACTGTGATGTCATCACTGGGTCTTTGTGCCTCTCTGTACAATGCAGGTAGATCATGGCTAACAGGAGGGGATGTGCAAAGCTTCCTTTACGACTTCCCTAAGTAATAAACATGCAAGCCTACATGACTGAAGGACTAATATCCAATAAATGAAAGGGGTGAGCCAGGGACAGTGAGGCTGGGAGGACAAGGATAGGTGATGCTGGACGTTCTCCAGCCAGGAAATTAGCCAAAAGGATTAGTATATCTATCAATACAGTCCTGAGATTTACACAGCTCTGCCACACAGCACAACCCTGTGTGGCTCGGCAGGAGACCAGGATTATCTCTGCTGCAGGTCTTGCCCCTTCCCCCAACCTGTGACTAGACAGTGAAAGAAAAACAGCAGATCAGTGAGCTCCTCTCTCTGCCACCCTGCTCTCTCCTTCTGTCAGCTTGCACCTTGTGGGGCACTACAGCACAACTGATTGGCTTTAGGTGCTGCTTCTCTATCTTCCAGTCTAGTCTGCTGTACAGGGATTGTTTATAGACATGTGCAATTTGTTTAGTTTTTCATAAAAAATCTGCATATTCGTTCATTCGGAAGAATCCAAATGAACGAAAGACTATTTGACAATTTTTTAAAAAAACAAATTTTCTAAAGGAACGATAATGCAAAAGAACGAAAATCTGAAAATTTGAAAATCAAAATATCAGAAAGAACGAAAATCTGAAAATTCAAAAGAATGAAAAACATTCAGGTAATTTTGTTTTTCGTAATTTCTATTGTAATTTAATTATTAACAATTATTATAGTTTTTATTATTATAATTATTGTTATTTATTCATAATAAATAATAAGAATAAAAATACTAATAAAAACTATAATAATATGTTTACTGAAATGTGTCCATCTCAAATCCTGTCTATTTTACTTTATTTTATTTACTTTTTTGTATTGTATCTTATTTTATTTTACTCCATGCTATATTACTTTCATTTTACCCTAGCACTGTGATAATTGCTATTTTTCTATTATGAGAGTTGATTGCCGTTGTAACCAGTACATGATCTATGATGAGGATACTCTCTATGTTTGATCTTTCTGATGTATGTCATGATCCCTTTTATATTTTGTTCCTTTTATACAGTTTTATGCCGCGTACACACGATCGATTTTCTCGACGGTGAAAACACCGTCGAGAAAATCGACGGGAAAAACGAGGGAACGGCTTGGTTCCCTACACACGTCCGTTTTTCCTGACAATTTTTTTTTGGTCGAGAAAAACGACCGTGTGTGGGCTCCGTGGCAGTGTTTCCCAATGGGAAAACTGCCGCGGAAAAAAACGACGGGAATCACGACGAGAAAAATTAGAGCATGTTCTAATTTTTCTCGTCGTGATTAATGCCGTTTTTCCCGTCGGGAAAAATGACAAAAAAAAAAAACACACACGGTCGTTTTTCTTGTTAAAAAAAAAAAAAGTCAAAATGATCGTGTGTACGCGGCATGACTCTCTGTTTATTCTTTGAAAATTTCAATAAAAAAATTATAATAATAAAAAAAAACTATAATAATAGTTATAAACTATTCAATTATAGGTATTGGAATTTCCTTTCAAATTTAGATAACTGTTAGTAACCGTTGAATACGAATTTATCCAAAATATTGAATACCGCATCTATACGAATGGAATGTAACGAATTTTAATGCATCCAAAGTTATGAATTATCGAAATAACGAATGCCAATCATAACGAATGTTCCGATTTTTCGGCAGTGCACATGTCTAATTGTAAAAAGCTACCGTATATACTCGAGTATAAGCCGACCCGAATATAAGCAGAGGCACCTAATTTTACCACAAAAAACTGGGAAAACGTATTGACTCAAGTATAAGCCTAGGGTGTCCATCTGCATGCCTCACTGTGTCTCTCTTTGCCTCACTGTGCCCATGCCTCACTGTGCCCATGCCTCACTGTGCCCATGCCTCACTGTGTTCATGACTAGACTGACGTTTAACATGGCAGTCTATGGAAGGAGTGCCTGGCTTTGAAAAATCAGTGCTCCCCGGCCGTAAGTCCCCCAGACAAAAAACTTTGCACACTTATAGAGGAGAAAGGGGACCTAAGACCGGCCGGTACCGGGTCCCCAAAATCACCGGAGAAAAGACCGTTAAACATAGGAGTCTATGGAAGGGGTGGCCGGCTTTGAAAAATCGGTGCTCCCCGGCCGTAGGTCCCCCGGACAACAAACTTTGCACACTTGTAGAGGAAGAGTGGAGCTATATGTGTGCCAAGATTGGGGTTCAGGCGACCTACAGACGGCCAGTACCGGGACCCATAAGTCCGGGAGATCAGGCGCAAAAAGGTGACTCGAGTATAAGCCGATGGAGGGCATTTTCAGCACCAAAAAATGTGCTGAAAAACTTGGCTTATACTCGAGTATATATGGTAAAGTAATTCCATTTCAAATTCAAGTCCATAAAAAAAGCACATTTAACCACTTAAGCCCCAGACCATTTGGCTGGCCAAAGACCAGGCGATTCGGCACTGCGTCGCTTTATCTGACAATTGTGCGGTCGTGCGACGTGGCTCCCAAACAAAATTGATGTCCTTTTTTCCCCACAAATAGAGCTTTCTTTTGGTGGTATTTGATCACCTCTGTGGTTTTTAATTTTTGTGCTATAAACAAAAATAGAGCAGCAATTTTGAAAAAACATTTTTTTTTTAAATTTTGTTATAATAAATCTCCCCAAAAACTATATAAAAAGCTATTTCTTTCCTCAGTTTAGGCCGATACATATTCTTCTACATATTTTTGGTAGAAAAAAGCGCAATAAGCGTGTATTGATTGGTTTGCGCAAAAGTTATAGCGTCTACAAATAGGGGGTAGTTTTATGGCATTTCTATTATTATTATTTTTTTTTACTAGTAATGGCGGCGATCTGCGATTTTTATTGTGACTGCAACTTTATGGCAGACACAACGGACACTTTTGACAAATTTTTGGGACTATTGTCATTTTTACAGGCGGCAAATTTAAAGGGACGTACAGGTATGCCCATTTGCCTGCCCGTGCCATTGTGTAGACGTATATGTCTGTGCGGCGGTCGCTATGTGGTTAATGATAAAATAATGGATACCGAGCCGTTTTAATAATACAGCTTTAGAGGAAGCCTGACCTGTCTACTTGGAAACTGCCTTCTTTTCTTAAACAAAAAATGAGAAAAAAAAAAATATATATATATATATCTGAGATAGTATGATCTGATTTGTGGTGCTAAACAGCGCCCTTTCTCTGACAATACCAGTCCAGTTTTGAGAGAGTTATCATGGTGATGCCCTCGGGCATGATGCTTGTCTACATTTTATAAAAAACAAATTTTTGTAATAAAATATGGTTTTAAATGTATATGTTTGTTGTGATGTCTATGGTGGTCCCATTGAAGTCTGCATTGCCTCCATTATTTTTCTTGTCTATATAGTAAATTTGGGACGTAGGTTACTTTTTATAAGCATGTATTTTTCAGCACATCTTTACTCTAACAAAAACACAAAGCAGATCTGATTCTACTGGAACTTCACTGACTCTATACTTGTTTCATATCTGTAACCTAGTAAGCCAGAAATGTAGCCAGGCTGTTAGCATTTTCACAGCGAGAGGTCAGCAGTGAACGTCTACCTATTTCTTTAGAATGGGATTTCTTAAAAAAAGTTACCGGAAATACTCTAATCCATTTTTATGATGGGAGTTATTGCATGATCCGAAAACTAGGTAACCTCCGTCATTCCCCCATTGAGACATCATACGTAGGGTAGGGGTGGGTGTGACACAACAGAGATAAGACAATCTTTAAAGCCACCATAGATGAGGGGAGAGATCATGTTTTATAACATCACGCTAATTAGACGTCCTAGGGATAAAAGTTGACTCATATTTACAAAAGAAATAATAATATTTTATTTGATTGCCTTTATCTTAGGTGTGATTTCTTGTGAGTGTGAAATGTTAAATAAACTGGGGATACAATTGATTCAGTAAAGAAGAAATATAAAGCAGCCAATAAACTAGCTTCAAACACTTTATAGATGTATGTTCAGTCAATTCACACTACAGTGCATGTTTTTGTGCTTAATAGTTATAAAAATTCACATAGCTACTGCTGGTACATTCATTCTATTCTATGTTACTGGGACAAAATCAAACATCCTCCTGGTTTTTCCCCTGCAGGTCGAATATTATTAATTCATAGAAAACTAGTTTTTTTCGAAAAATAGTTCATTATGACCACTAGATGGAGTTGAGGATCATAGGAAGTAAGTATCTCCTATGATCCTCAGCGCCATCTAATGGCCATAATATGACTCATCTAAGTCCCCTTTTTTTTTGCTTAAGCTTCAATATTATCTGACAACCGACTCTGACACCTGACTGACAACTGACTCTGTCACCTGATTCTGACACTTGAGTCTGTCACCTGACTCTGACAATCAACTTTGTCACCTGACTCTGAAACCTGACTCTGACACCTGACTGAAAACTGACTCTGTCTCTTGACTCTGACACCTGAGTTGACACCTGAGTCTGACAACTTACTCTGACACCTGACTCTTGTACCTGACTCATACATCTGACTCTGACAGTTGATTCTGGCACCTGAGTTGGACACCTGAGTCTGTCACCTGACTCTGACAACTGACTCAGACACCTGACTCTGATATCTTATTCTGACACTTGAATCTGTCACCTGACTCTGACACCTGATTCATACAACTGACTCTGACAACCGACTTTGACTCTGACATCTGAGTCCATCACCTGACTCTTGACAACTAACTCTGACACCTGACTCTGACACCTGACTCTGACACCTGACTCTGAGAAGCGACTCTGAAATCTGACTCTGACACCTGACTGACAACTGACTCTGTCAGCTGATTCTGACAACCGACTTTGACACCTGACTCTGGCAAGCGACTCTGAAACCAGAATCTGACATCTGACTGAAAACTGACTCTGTCACTTGAATCTGACACCTGAATCTGACACCTGAGTCTGACACCTGAGTCTGACACCTGAGTCTGACACCTGAGTCTGACACCTGACTCTGACACCTGATTCTGAAACCTGACTCTGAAACCTGACTCTGAAACCTGACTCTGACACCTGACTCTGACACCTGACTCTGACAGCCAACTCTGGTAGCCAACTCTGACAACCAACTCTGACTCTGTCACCTGAGTCTGTCACCTGACTCTTGACAACTAACTCTGACACCTGACTCTGATACCTGACTCTGACAACCAAATAAAAAAATAATAACAATTCAAGTATATATCCCATAGTTTGTAGACCCTATAACTTTCACACAAACCAATCAATATACACTTATTGGGATATTTTTTTTACCATAGACAAATAGCAGAATACATTTTGGCAGAAATTTATGGAGAAATTTTTATTTATTTTTTATTATTATTATTATTGCATATGTTTTATAACAGAAAGTAAAAAATATATTGTTTTATTTTCAAAATATTTGGCCTTTTTTGTTCATATAATAAAAAAAATAAAGTACCCGGTGTTGATCAAACACCGTCAAAAGAAATCCTCTATTTGTGTGAAAAAAATGACATAAATGTCATTTGGGCACAGAGTTGCACAACCGCGCAATTACCAGTTAAAGAAGCGCAGTGCTAAATAGCAAAATTTGGCTTTGCCATGAAGAGGATAAAACCGTCCAGAGCTGAGATGGTTAGGAGTAGATATGATCGCAATATCTAAATATGTAAATGGCGGTTCTAGCAAAGGGAGAAAACTGTTCAGTCTCAGGTCGCTCAAGTGAACACGTTGTCACTCAATGAAGTTACGGACCAGCCGCTATACCCTTTTACTGCGGCAGGCTGGCTCCGCTGCGCGAACCGTCGTAGCTGTATGTCGGTCGCTTTAAGCGGGCTAGCAGGCGCACGCACCCACTGCATCGTGGGGTGCCGATGTTCGTGACTGGCAGTCATGATGACCACCGGCCACGAGCTATCGCGGGCACGAGAGGCAGAACAGGGACGTGTGTGTATAAACACACAAATCCCTGTTCTGTGAGCTGAGAAAATGCAGATTGTGAGTTCCTAATAGCTAGGAACCACGATCTGTAATTTCCTCTAGGTCAGTCCCATCCCCCCTACAGTTAGAACACACATTAGGGAACACAGTTAATCCCTTAATGACCCCCTAGTGTTAACCCCTTCCCTGCCAGTGACATTTTTACAGTAACCAGTGCATTTTTATAGCACTGATCGCTGTATAAGTGCCAATGGTCCCAAAAATGTGTCAAAAGTGTCCAATTTGTCCGCCATAATGTCGCAGTCCTGATAAAAATCGAAGATCGGAGCCATTACTAGTAAAAAAAAAAAATAATAATAAAAATGCTATAAATCTATCACCTATTTTGTAGATGCTATACGCTTATTGCTATTTTTATTACCAAAAATATGTAGAAGAATACATATTGGCCTAAACTGAGGAATTTTTTTTTTTTAAAAAAGAATTGGGGATATTTAATTTAGCAAAAAGTACAAAATATTGTGTTTTTTTAAAATTGTCTAAATTTTTTTTGTTTATAGCGCAAAAAATAAAAATCTAAGAGATGATCAAATACCACCAAAAGAATGCTCTATTTGTGGGGAAAAAAGGATGTCAATTTTGTTTGGGTGCAACGTCACACGCCCGCGCAATTGTCAGTTAAAGCAACGCAGTGCCGTATCACAAAAAATGGCCCAGTCATTAGGCAGCCAATTCTTCCGGGGCTGAAGTGATTAAAGGGTGTAAGGGATTCTTTACTGTTAGAACAGTAAAGATGTGGAACTCCCTTCCACAATCGGTGGTGTCCGCAGAAAGTGTTAACAATTTAAAAAACCTCTTAGCTAGGCATCTTAGCTTAACCAATATACAGGGATAGGCAAGAATATATTAGATCCTTCTAATGTGTACTTATCTCTATCCAAAGAGTTTCTTTATTCAACCTTACCAACTATGAAACTATGTAATTATGTAATTGGGCGTGATATGTTGAAACTCAATCTCCCCACCCTAAAGCCGTGTACACACGATCGGTTTTACCGATGAAAACAGTCCGATGGACTGTTTTTATCGGATGAACCGATCGTGTATGGGCCCCATCGGTCTTTTTTCCATCGGTGTGAAAAAATAGAACATGTTTTAAATTTATCCGATGGGAAAAAAAACTATAGCAAATTCCGATCGTCTGTGTGGAAATCCATCGGATAAAAAACCCACGCATGCTCAGAATCAAGTCGACGCATGCTCAGAAACATTGAACCTAATTTTTCTCGGCTCATTGGAGTGTTTTACGTCACCGCGTTTGAAACGGTCCGTTTTTTGACTGATGGTGTGTGGGCAAGACTGATGGAAAACAGTTTCATCGGATTTCCGAAGGAAAAAACCATCGGATTAGAATCCATAGGATATCAGATCGTGTGTACAGGGCTTAAGTGTGTGGCCAAAAAAATTAACAGATCCCATTTCATTTGAGGACCAAGCCATCGGATACAAGGCTTATATCTCAGTTCCCTCTGTATACGATGCAGTTCATTTGGAACATACTATATGTATAGCTGGCCAAGACTGTGTCATACAATTTTGGTCATCCTTAGACATCTCCAATATCTAACTTTTTGAATTTTTTTGAAGAACAAGTAGAAAAAAAAATTCTTACCAGTTGCTGGAGAGCAGAAGAGAGGCACAATGACCAAAGACCACATTAAGATCCCCATCGCTGCAGATCAATAAGATGTTCAATGAGCTCAGCTTCAGCAACACGATACATTTATAGGACAGAGGCAAGGTCTGTGTACCTCATTCCTGAGGGATATGACGCAGGACTAAGGTGACACATAGCGTAGCGTGTAAGAATTGTTCAATGAACCAAAGGTCAGCATTCTTATTGCATACATTAAACCTTGAAGCCAAACCCTGAGTGACCGTGTATGTTCGAGATAAGATAGAATAAAACTACTCACAACAACACCTTGTATCATCCTAAAGTGAACTTGTGCTTTGTCTATGTAGGGAAGGGTTCTCAATCAGGGTTTCATGGATCCCTAGGGTTTCTCCAGAGGTTTCTAGAGGTTCCTTGAGCAGTGAGCAATTTCTCCCTCTCAGATAAGTTTCCACTGACACCATCGATCTTTTTTTTTTTTTTTAATCAGATACTATTATCATTTAATTTTTTTCTTTTTACAATTTACAAGACTACTACATACAAAACAAGCCCACTAAACATGATATTACAAACCAAACTAAAATAGATTATGCACCTTACAGATTATACAAAACCTTTTATCATAGCATTAATAATTACATTCTTCACATATAAAATTAGCAACAATATAAGGTAAACCAATACACAGTAAAACCTTGGATTGCGAGCATAATTCGTTCCGGAAGCATGCTTGTAATCCAAAGCACTTGTATATCAAAGCAAATTTTACCATAAGAAATAATGGAAACTCAAAGGATTCATTCCACAACCATTTATTCATAAGTCCTTCAGTTTATAGTCCATATGAAAAAATGATATAAGTTGTGTAATCATAAAATGTCCATCCACGAAAAAAAGCCTCCCCAAGGGGATTAGAAGCAAAATCCAGCAGGAGCTACAAAGTATAAAAGAAAATAGAGGTGCCTCTAAGTGTAGCAATATGTTTACATTTAATGAAGGTATAACATTTAGCAACTCACATGGTTGATGATTAAAAGAGGCACATCTAAGTATGCAGGGATCCGGGGTAAAGCGATCCACATAGAACATCCTCCGCACCGCCGGCTCTCACCGCTGTCAGTCTGCAATTGTGACTAGGAAGACTACCCTGCAGTAGAGCAATCTGAAAACGAGGCTTGAACCACTCGTGTAGGGGGCAACATCAATGGCGGTGTGGAGGATGGTCTTTGTGGACAGCTTTACCCCGGATGCCTCCATACTTAGATGTGGCTCTTTTAATCATCAACCATGTGAGTTTCTAAAATTTTTACCTTCATTAAAGCGGAGCTCCACCCTAAAGTGGAACTTCCGCTCATCGGAACCCTCCGGTGTCACAATTGACACCTTTCAGGGGGGAGGGGGGTGCAGATACCTGTCTAAGACAGGTATTTGCACCCACTTCCGGGAGTGAGTCCTCTCTGCGGGAAATCTGCGGGAAGCACGTCACTTCTCGCAGAATACCCATAGTGTTCTGGGAGACACTCGGCTCCCAGAACACAGGAGGATCCGTCAGAACGGCGCAGCACGACTCGCGCATGCACCATAGGGAACCGGGCAGTGAAGCCGCAAGGCTTCACTTACTGGTTCCCTCATCGAGGATGGCGGTGGGGGCAGCAGAGTGACGAGCGATTGCTCGTCCTCTGCTGCGGATGTCGCTGGACTCCAGGACAGGTAAGTGTCCTAATATTAAAAGTCAGCAGCTGCAGTATTTGTAGCTGCTGGCTTTTAATTTTTTTTTTTCCGCGGAGCCAGTATTGCCAACCCTACGTAGATTTACGTACGGCACGTGAATTTAACCCCCTTTTCGGGGTGTACGTTAATGTCCGCTATGGGCACTGGCGCCCATAAAAAAGATGGCCACGAGCCGGCCATACAACTGCGCATGCGCCGTCCTGAAGCCTGCCAAGCGCAGGGAAACTTGTTCACGCTCGGCCGGGCGGCGCATGTGCAGTAACGTGATGGCGCCGCTGGCGCCATTTTTGAATACACTGGCGTGACCACAGTGGCTTGCGCGAGCCGCGCGATTCGAGTCCTGCAGTGAGCACTCATCATCATAGGTGCCGGTGGAGGAGCGAGCGGAGCACTGACAGGGTGGAGGATAGACTGACTCGAGGTGAGTGAAACTGGGGGGGTCAGTGAGTGAGCCTGGAGCGTGAAGCCGTGCCAATGGTGCCATGCAGGGGACACAGAGACTGATGTGCTCTCTGTCCACCATATTACTTCTCAAAATCATCAGTGTGCTGTGTCCTCCTCTGGCTCCTGTGCACCTTTCCACAGGTCAAGGCAGCACAGTGCTGCCCTGACCTGTGGAGAGGTGAAAGGGGCACAGGAGGAGGACACAGCACACTGATGATGTGGAGAAGTAATATGGTGGTGGACAGAGGAGGAGGCTACTGTGAGGGGGTGAGGAGGGCACCATCATGTCTGCAAAGTGTCTCCACCGGCATCTCCTGTAGTATGTCCGCAGTCTCTCCAGTGTCCACCTCCTGTAGTATGTCCGCAGTCTTTCCAGTGTCCACCTTCTGTAGTGTGTCCGCAGTCTCTCCAGTGTCCACCTCCTGTAGTATGTCCGCAGTCTCTCCAGTGTCCACCTCCTGTAGTGTGTACGCAGTCTCTCCAGTGTCCACCTTCTGTAGTATGTCCGCAGTCTCTCCAGTGTCCACCTCCTGTAGCGTGTCCGCAGTCTCTCCAGTGTCCACCTCCTGTAGTATGTCCGCAGTCTCTCCAGTGTCCACCTCCTGTAGTATGTCCGCAGTCTCTCCAGTGTCCACCTCCTGTAGTATGTCCGCAGTCTCTCCAGTGTCCACCTCCTGTAGTATGTCTGCAGTCTCTCCAGTGTCCACCTCCTGTAGTATGTCCGCAGTCTCTCCAGTGTCCACCTCCTGTAGTGTGTCCGCAGTCTGTCCAGTGTCCACCTCCTGTAGTGTGTCCGCAGCCTCTGCAGTGTCCACCTCCTGTAGTGTGTCCGCAGCCTCTGTCCACCTCCTGTAGTGTGTCTGCAGCCTCTGTCCACCTCCTGTAGTGTGTCCGCAGCCTCTGTCCACCTCCTGTAGTGTGTCTGCAGTCTCTGTTCACTTCCTGTATCGTGTCTGCAGTCTCTGTCCACTTCCTGTATTGTGTCTGCAGTCTCTGTCCACTTCCTGTATCGTGTCCGCAGCCTCTGACCATCTCTTGTCATGTCTATAGTCTCTGAGGGGATCCTAGAAAGGAGTCAAGAGTGGGAGTGCCGCCGGGATGGGGGTTACGGCCCAGGAAGAAACAGACGTGTGGACTGGGGAGAGGAGATCAGAGCCACCAAGCTGGAGCCGTCTGACTGAGCCCCACACTGTGCACCTGAAAGGAGGTCAGTGACAGTGCCGCCAGGCCATTCTGAGGGGGGGGTCACTGATGTAAGGAGGTGAATGAATACAATAATGTAAGGGGGCACTGATTTATTTCCCCCTTATATTAGTACCCCCCCCTTACCTTAGTGTATTCACTCTGTGGAAGATGATCTCTATTCACCAGAGCCCCCCTCCACATCAGAGTTCCCCCTTACATCATGATCTGCAGCGTTCCTCTTTACATAAGAGTTCCCTTGCACTGTAAGTGTCCTAATATTAAAAGTCAGCAGCTGCAGTATTTGTAGCTGCTGGCTTTTAATTATTTTTTTCCGCGGAGCCAGTATTGCCAACCGTACGTAGATTTACGTACAACACGTGAATTTAACCCCCTTTTCGGGGTGTACGTTAATGTCCGCTATGGGCACTGGCGCCCATAAAAAAGATGGCCACGAGCCGGCCATACAACTGCGCATGCGCCGTTCCGAAGCCTGCCAAGCGCAGGGAAACTTGTCCACGCTCGGCCGGGCGGCGCACGCGCAGTAACGTGATGGCGCCGCTGGCGCCATTTTTGAATATACCGGCGTGACCACAGTGGCTGGCGCGAGCCGCGCGTTTCGAGTCCTGCAGTGAGCACTCATCATCATAGGTGCCGGTGGAGGAGCGAGCGGAGCACTGACAGGGTGGAGGACAGACTGACTCGAGGTGAGTGAAACTGGGGGGGTCAGTGAGTAAGCCTGGAGCGTGAAGCCGTGCCAATGGTGCCATGCAGGGGACACAGAGACTGATGTGCTCTCTGTCCACCATATTACTTCTCAAAATCATCAGTGTGCTGTGTCCTCCTCTGGCTCCTGTGCACCTTTCCACAAGTCAGGGCAGCACAGTGCTGCCCTGACCTGTGGAGAGGTGAAAGGGGCACAGGAGGAGGACACAGCACACTGATGATGTGGAGAAGTAATATGGTGGTGGAGAGAGGAGGAGGCTACTGTGAGGGGGTGAGGAGGGCATCATCATGTCTGCAGAGTGTCTCCACCGGCACCTCCTGTAGTATGTCCGCAGTCTCTCCAGTGTCCACCTCCTGTAGTATGTCCGCAGTCTTTCCAGTGTCCACCTTCTGTAGTGTGTCCGCAGTCTCTCCAGTGTCCACCTCCTGTAGTATGTCCGCAGTCTCTCCAGTGTCCACCTCCTGTAGTGTGTCCGCAGTCTCTCCAGTGTCCACCTCCTGTAGTATGTCCGCAGTCTCTCCAGTGTCCACCTCCTGTAGTATGTCCGCAGTCTCTCCAGTGTCCACCTCCTGTAGTATGTCCGCAGTCTCTCCAGTGTCCACCTCCTGTAGTATGTCCGCAGTCTCTCCAGTGTCCACCTCCTGTAGTATGTCCGCAGTCTCTCCAGTGTCCACCTCCTGTAGTATGTCCGCAGTCTCTCCAGTGTCCACCTCCTGTAGTGTGTCCGCAGTCTCTCCAGTGTCCACCTCCTGTAGTGTGTCCGCAGCCTCTGCAGTGTCCACCTCCTGTAGTGTGTCCGCAGCCTCTGTCCACCTCCTGTAGTGTGTCCGCAGCCTCTGTCCACCTCCTGTAGTGTGTCCGCAGCCTCTGTCCACCTCCTGTAGTGTGTCTGCAGCCTCTGTCCACCTCTTTTAGTGTGTCCGCAGCCTCTGTCCACCTCCTGTAGTATGTCCGCAGCCTCTGTCCACCTCCTGTAGTGTGTCCGCAGCCTCTGTCCACCTCCTGTAGTGTGTCTGCAGCCTCTGTCCACCTCCTTTAGTGTGTCCGCAGCCTCTGTCCACCTCCTGTAGTGTGTCCGCAGCCTCTGTCCACCTCCTGTAGTGTGTCTGCAGTCTCTGTCCACTTCCTGTATCGTGTCTGCAGTCTCTGTCCACTTCCTGTATCGTGTCTGCAGTCTCTGTCCACTTCCTGTATCGTGTCTGCAGTCTCTATCCACTTCCTGTATCGTGTCCGCAGGCTCTGACCATCTCTTGTCATGTCTATAGTCTCTGAGGGGATCCTAGAAAGGAGTCAAGAGTGGGAGTGCCGCCGGGATGGGGGTTACGGCCCAGGATGAAAAAGATGTGTGGACTGGGGAGAGGAGATCAGAGCCACCAAGCTGGAGCCGTCTGACTGAGCCTCACACTGTGCACTTGAGAGGAGGTCAGTGACAGTGCCACCAGGCCATTCTGAGGGGGGGGGGGGGGGGTCACTGATGTAAGGAGGTGAATGAATACAATAATGTAAGGGGGCACTGATATATTTCCCCCTTATATTAGTACCCCCCTTACCTTAGTGTATTCACTCTGTGGAAGGTGGTCTCTATTCACCAGAGCCCCCCTCCACATCAGAGTTCCCCCTTACATCATGATCTGCAGCGTTCCTCTTTACATAAGAGTTCCCTTGCACTGTAAGGGGGATCCCTGCAGACTCTGATGTAAGAGGGAACTCTGTGCTGGCTAGGTTATGGTATCCTAACCTTCATGTAAATTGAGAAATATGTTTTTTTACTTTTGTTTAACTTAAACACATTGATATTAGCATTAGCTGTGTGTTTATAGTTGAAATATTGATATTTGCACTGTTTAGCACTAAAAACAGTAATTTTAGGTACTTTTTTGCTGCGTTAGTAAAAAATGCGGCTCTGCCAGTAATCTTCATTATTTTTTCCAGTAAGAAATTGGTGCCGTACAGAAATTTTGGCATCCTTGCCAGTAAATTTCACTTCAGGGGGTTGGCAACACTGCGCGGAGCCCTGCTTTAAATGTAACCATATTGCTACACTTAGAGGCACCTCTCTTCTATTCTATACTCAGTTGTGACATGACGCTACTCTTATATCAAGACATCGCTTGTATATCAGGTCAAAATTTATTAAAAAATGTTGCTTGTCTTGCAAAACGCTCTCAAACCAAGTTACTCTCAAACCAAGGTTTTGCTCTATTCAATTTAGAGACTACACCTTAACGGCTCATATGTACAGTTATCTCATACCAGAGATCTGCTACACTACTAACTTACAACAAACTCATCTGTGGACTCAACCTATTTGCACAAACAGATTAGAGTCTAGCCATCGAGACCAAATATTCCAATTTTTTTTTGGGCATTTCCTGTGTTTATATGTCAATTCCTTCCTTCGTAAGTTAAAATCAATCGCATCATACCATTGAACAATTGTTGGTGGGGCATTTGATATCCATTTCTGCAATATGAGTTTACTAGATATATACATAGACTGCAGCCACATCACATGCATTTTTGATGGGAGGATATCTTCTGATATAATCGCTAGCAAAGCTATTTTTGGATCTGAATGAACATGTATGGAGCAATTTAGACATGTGCACACTGAAATATTTCGTTTCGGAATTTCGTTTTCGTCCGAAAAATAAATTTATTTAGTTACTCCCGAAATTCGTTTTTATTTATTTCGTTTTTCGTTAGAAATTGCATTCGTCCGAAAATCTGAATTAATTAAGGTCGAATCTGTCATTGAAGGCTTATGGTGTCTGTCGAATGTTCAAAGAAGATTCGACGGAGCAGTGAAACTGTACGACGCCGCAATCATACATTTCCGGTCGAATGTTCCGCCCACAAGCTATAGAAGAATTCTAACGTTGTATGACTAGTAATAATTATATTTATTCATTACTATTACTAGTCAACCAACATTAGAATTCTTCTATAGCCTATGGGCGGATGCATTTGACCGGAAATGTACGATTGCAGCGTCGTACAGTTTTGCTGCACCGTCGAATCTTCTAACTTTCGATGCTTTGTCGAATCTTCGTCATTCTAGCTATTTTACTGCGCCTCCTCTTTGGTTACAATCAGCCAATAGCATTCATCACCAACTTTATTTTTATTTTACTTCCCCCACCCAATTCCAGCAGTGATCTTTTCTCTCTATGTCGAATCTTTTCTCTCTATAATAACAAATCTTTTCTCTCCTATGTCAAATCTTTTCTCTCTATAATAACAAATCTTTTCTCTCCTATGTCAAATCTTTTCTCTCCTATGTCGAATCTTTTCTCTCCTATGTCGAATCTTTTCTCTCCTATGTCAAATCTTTTCTCTCTATAATGTCGAATCTTTTCTCCCCTATGTCGAATCTTTTCTCTCCTATGTCGAATCTTTTCTCTCCTATGTCAAATTTTTTCTCTCCTATGTCAAATTTTTTCTCTCCTATGTCGAATTTTTTCTCTCCTATGTCGAATCTTTTCTCTCCTATGTCGAATCTTTTCTCTCCTATGTCGAATCTTTTCTCTCCTATGTCGAATCTTTCTCTCCTATGTCGAATCTTTTCTCTCTATAATGTCGAATCTTTTCTCTCCTATGTAGAATAATCTTGGACTAATAGAGTTAAGGTTAGGCACATTCGACCACAGGTTTGATAGACACAGATTGTTATTGTCAGCGTCACGTCGAATCTCCTATCTATATCGAACTGTTGTAGCAACGAAAACTAAAATAAAGCATTTGTTTATGTCGGATCTTTCGGTTTTCGGATTTTGTGCTTTCGTTTTCGTTTGTTAAAACGATAACGAAAATAGCTGAAATTTGGACGAAAATGCATTCGGACGAAAACGAATGCACATGTCTATGGAGCATAGAGTGTTTAAGGTATCGAATATATACTCCCAATATCCATGCAGTTTAGGACAATGCCACATCATATGTATAAGTGTGCCTGTTTCAATAGTACATCTTGGATAGTTTTGTGTAGCTTCTTTACCCCTGCGTCCGCTAGGGGGAAGGTTTAAAGCAACGTATATATACGTTGCTTTGCCTGCCCGTGTCATTCTGCCAACGTAAATCTACGTGAGGCGGTCGGCAAGCGGTTAACTAAAACTTAACCTTTATTTTAATTCATTGATTTAAATAAAAGTCGTATATACTTGAGTATAAGCCGACCCAAATATAAGCCGAGACAGCTAATTTTACCACAAAAAAACTGGGAAAACTTATTGACTTGAGTATAAGCCTAGGGTGGGAAATGCAGCAGCTACTGTAAGTGGAAAAGAGGGTTAACAATGCCCATTTGCAGCCTCACTGTGTCCATTTGCAGCCTCACTGTGCCCATTTGCAGCCTCACTGTGCCCATTCTCTGGACAAGGGATTCCAGCTCACTTCTTGTGGGTAACTTCTGCAAAAATGCCCACAGTCTTTGTTCAGAAGGGGCACTGAGAGGGAGACCCTGTGGCTGGTGTGTGTTATAGGGTGTACTCACTGTGTGTTGATGAGAATGAAGCAGCCTCTGCCCTTCCATGTCCTCTGGGCTGAAAGACAGAGCGCTGGATGGGATGGATGGGATGAGAGCCGTGGGAGAAGCAGAGAGTGCTGGGCTGAGCAAAGCGTCCTCCCTGTCTAGTGAAGCTGCCAACAATCTGGGGAGGCGGAGAGAGAGGTCACTGGGGGAAGAGAAGGGTGGCATTGTGTGTTTGTCTGCCAGCTGTGGAGGAGGATCATGCACACTGGAGACCTCCGCTGTGTCTGGGGCTGCATGGCGCTGGCACCATCTTGACGGCTGCTGGTGTGGAGGCCGCCGGCTGGAGTGGACGCAGGTAGCGATCCATGCCGGTCTTGGGAACGGGAGGATGGCAGTCGTGGTACCCTGATGTCGGAGACGCAGGAATGTGCAGTATTCCTCAGTATGCTGTGGAGGTAATGCTGCAGGAGAGCAGCTGGCCGAGAGCCCTGATAGGATACGTCTTCACACTGCCGTGCCTAGGCCATGACCCCACTGTCTGAGCATGACACGGGCTGATCAGGGATGCCCATGGACACAGACTCGAGTATAAGCCAAGGGGGTAATTTTCAGCACAAAAAAAATGTGCTGAAAAACTCGGCTTAAACTCGAGTATATACGGTACGTTTTATGTAAGTGACCTTTTGGTGCGTAAGGAAGCGCACCCTCGTCTAGTTCTTTGCAAAATAGCTCGAGCTCTGTCGGATTGGATTGAGAGTCTCTATGAACAGCAATTTTCAAGTCTTGCCACAGAATCTCTTTGGGATTTAGGTCTGGACTTTGACTGGACCATTCTAACACATGAATATACTTTGATCTAAATCATTCCATTGTAGCTCTGGCTGTATGTTTAGGGTCTTTGTCCTGCTGGAAAGTAAACCTCCGCTCCAGTCTCAAGTCTTTTTGCAGACTCTAACAAGTTTTCTTCTAAGATTGCCCTGTATTTGGCTCCATCAATCTTCCCATCAACTCTGACCAGCTTCCCTGTCCTGGCTGAAGAAAAGCATCCCCACAACATGATGCTGCCACCACCATGTTTCACGGTGAGGATGGTGTGTTCAGGATGATGTACAGTGTTTGTTTTCTGCCACACATAGCGTTTTTCTTTTTAAGTTTAATTTTGGTCTCATCTGACCAGAGCACCTTCTTCCACAGGTTTGCTGTGTCCTCCACATGGCTTCTTGCAAACTGCAAACTGGACTTCTTATGGCTTTCTTTCAACAATGGCTTTCTTCTTGCCACTCTTCCATAAAGGTCAAATTTGTGGAGTGCACGACTAATAGTTGTCCTGTGGACAGATTCTCCCACCTGAGCTGTGGACCTCTGCACTTCCTCCAGAGTTACCATGGGCCTCTTGGCTGCTTCTCTGATTAATGTTCTCCTTGCCCGGCCTGTCAGTTTAGGTGGACGGCCATGTCTTGGTAGGTTTGCAATTGTGCCATACTCTTTCCATTTTCGGATGATGGATTGAACAGTGCTCCGTGAGATGTTCAAATTGCGGGCTTCTTCTGCAGGTAAGTGGCACATAATGGGCAAGTATGAAATGTATACTAGCCCATTATGCTTTTACTTTGCAGGGACCAAAGAGGAAGTAAAACCCATTAGGGTTTACTGCCTCTTTAACCGCTTCAGCCCCGGAAGATTTTACCCCTTTCCTGACCAGAGCACTTTTTACAATTTGGCACTGTGTCGCTTTAACTGACAATTGTGCGGTTGTGCGACGCTGTACCCAAACAAAATTTGCGTCCTTTTTTCCCCACAAATAGAGCTTTATTTTGATGGTATTTGATCATCTTTGCGCTATAAACAAAAGAAGAGCGACAATTTAAAAACAAAACACAATATATTTTACTATGTGCTATAATAAATATGCCACATTTTTATTTATTTTTTAAACTAATTTTTTCCTCAGTTTAGGCCGATACGTATTCTTCTACATATTTTTGGTAAAAAAAATTGCAATAAATGTATATTGATTGGTTTGCGCAAAAGTTATAGCGTCTACAAAATAGGGGGTAGTTTTATGGCATTTTTATTATTATAATTTTTTTTACTAGTGATGGCTGCGATCTGCGATTTTTATCAGGACTACGATATTGTGGCGGACACATCGGACACTTTTGACACATTTTTGGGACCATTCACATTTATACAGCGATCAGTGCTATAAAAATGCACTGATTACTGTATAAATGTCACTGGCAGGGAAGGGGTTAACACTAGGGGGTGATCAAGGGGTTAAATGTGTTCCCTCACTGTGTTCTAACTGAAGGGGGGGTGGGACTTACTAGGGGAGATGACAGATCGCTGTTCATACCTTGTATGAACACACGATCAGTCTCTTCTCCCCTAAGAGAACCGGGATCTGTGTGTTTACACACACAGATCCCGGTTCTTGCTCTGTCACGAGCGATAGCGGGTGTCCGGCGGTCACCACGCCTGCCGGGCACTCGCATCGGCTCCGGGGGCCTTCTGCGGGTGCACGTGCGTGCCTCCGGAGGCATGCGCGCGCCCCTAGTGGCCAAAAGGTGAAGCGACATAAGGTAACGTTGATTCGCCCAGCAGTGCCACTCTGCCGCAGTAAAACTGTGGCGAATGGTCAGCAAGTGGTTAAGTTGTAAAATGTAACCCAGCTTTATTAACCAACTACTAAGAGGCATGAAGGAGCTCAGCTATGAGGCTGAAGATTTGCTGAACTACATCCAATCTCTCATGAGAAGAGGCAATGGGGGATGTAATCACCATGTATAAATGCATAAGGGGTCAATATAGTGAACTTGGTGTTGAGTCATTCACTTTAAGGTCATTACAGAGAACAAGGGGGCACTCTTTAACCTCCACATACAAAAGAATTCTTCACAGTGTGGAATAGACACTCTCATAAATTAATGTCGACCAGCTAAGTAGGCTGTTTTGAACAAGAGCTGGATGCATTCCTGAATGCACAAAATATAGCTGGATACTAACATTTAAAGGTAATAATGTTGATCTCGGGAATTTGCTTTCTGGGGGGGGGGGATCAGGAATCATTATTTTTTCCCTGTTGGGGCAATCTGGACCATGCCTTATATTAGGGTTTTTTGCCTTTGTTTGGATCAACTATGAGTATAGGATTCTTTATATGGAGGTTTTCGTTTTTTTTTTTTATTCTATTTATTTATGTTTTTATTACGTTTTTATATGGCTTTCTTTTTACAGTGGCAAGATAAGGTAAGAGAATTTGCTTGTTTCAGCGTCACTGTAAACGTGGGAATATGTGGCAAAGCTCATAGATGCCTTAAAAAAACTCATGAATCCTAAAATAGATTGCCATGAAAAATCTAAAAATAGAATTGCAAGTGAACACTGAAAATAAAACAATAAATACCATGATTGAATGTGGAGAAGGACAGAAAACGGAAAAAGAGAGAAAAACATTTTATGATTTGAAAAAGGACATGCATGAATAACAAACCAAGGTATTATTTCAAAATATACTTTAAATGTGATATAAATTCAACTGACAGTATGTTTAAAGTGAAATTAATAAGAACTTAGTATGTTGCAGCTTTCCAATTCTGCTGCAAGTATAAACTGTAAATGTGCTTTAAAACAAATCTTCATTTATTTCTTTATCTGTAAGCGTTGTAGAAATATGTAAGTGTATCTATACCTAAAAGCAAAAATGTAACCACTTAAAGACAATTGTTGTTTACAAGTAGGGATGGGCAGACGGTTCAGCCCGAGCATGAGTCTGGGCCCAACTTTGGCTGTTTGAACGTTCTCCAAACAACCAAATTATAGGGTCGTCTGTTTGGTCCGCCGAATGACCACAACGCACAGTGCATTGAAAGCCCTGATTGGCTGAAGCAATAAAATCTTTGCCCAATCAGGGCACAGAGCACTGTCAGAGCCATAATTGGATGCTGTCATGATGACTGTATCCTATTACGGCTCATTGCTCTTAATCCCGCCCCACACTATAAAAGTATTCTTTCCATAGCGGCCATTTGTAGTGTGATAGTGGCGTGGAGAGAGATACAACAAGGCTCTGTTCAGTGCTATTAGACAGTTGGTGTGCTATAGTGTGCTATTCTGATTCTATTGTCAGTGTAGAATATCAGTTTAGTGTGCATCTAGGTATAGTTCAGTGTGAGTGTAGTCAGGGCTGTCTTTAATATTGACTGGACACTGGGCAAACATTTTCTTGGGCCCCCTCTTCCATGCAATTTTGCTCTCCACATGCTTTGAGACATACAATAAATAGCAGCTAGACTCAAAATCTGTTTACTGATTTAGATCAGGCAGCGATTGAGATTGGTTGCCAGAGGTTACAGTGTATCATTACCGCTCACTGAGTGACTGCTAGAGGTTACAGCACACATTATGGCACACTGTTTATTTTCTAGAGGTAACAGCACATAACTTCTGCTTGTTGATTGGTTGCTAGAGATTACTGTACATCAATACTGCTCACTGATTGATTGTTAGAGGTTACTGGACATATATACCACTCACTAATTGGTTGCTAGAGGTTAGTGCACAGCATTACTGCTCACTGATTGGTTGCTAAAGGTTACAGCACATCATCTCCTCACTGCCTGCACACCATGGACTGGGGAGGTGAGGGGACCCATCAATAGACAGAAAACTCCTAGGAATCCCAGGACTCCTAGGATCAGTTGCAATTCTGAGGGAGGGGGAGGGGGTGTGATCAGTGGCAATGCTGGGGGGTTGATTGGATCAGTGGCAGTCGTGGGGGAGGGGGGATTAGTTAGGAGGCAGTACACTGTAACAAATTCTGAATCATGCAGAGCAAAGCTGAAAATCTTTGGTAAGTATATAGTGGGGGATTCTACCAATGTAATGGGGATTTTACAATGACCACCAATGTGAGGGGGGATTTACACTGATCATCAATGTGAGGGGGAATTTGCACTGACCACCATGTAACAGGGGGATTTTACACCACCCACCAATAGAAATAAGGGATTTCTACATTGACACCAATGTAATAAGAACATCTACTCCAACCACCAGTGTAAGGGGGAATATACAATGACCTCCATGTAAGGGGGAATTTACACTGACAACCATTTATAAGGAGATTTGTACTGACCACCAATGTAAGGTGACACTTCTACACTGACCACCAATGTTAGGGGGGATTTACACTGACCACCAATGTAAAGGGGGATTAACACTGACCACCAGTGTGAGGGCAATTCTGCACTTACCACCAATGTAAAGGGAAATGTGCACTGATCACTAATGTTATGAAAAATTGACACTGACAACCAATATAATGGGGGACTTTACATCAACAGCCAATAAAGGGGGATTTCTACCAGACATGTGCATTCGTTTTCGTCCGAATGCATTTTCGTCCGAATTTCAGCTATTTTCGTTATCGTTTTAACAAACGAAAACGAAAGCACAGAATCCGAAAACCGAAAGATCCGACATAAACAAATGCTTTATTTTCGTTTTCGTTGCTACAACAGTTCGATATAGATAGGAGATTCGACGTGACGCTGACAATAACAATCTGTGTCTATCGAACCTGTGGTTGAATGTGCCTAACCTTAACTCTATTAGTCCAAGATTATTCTACATAGGAGAGAAAAGATTTGACATTATAGAGAGAAAAGATTCGACATAGGAGAGAAAGATTCCACATAGGAGAGAAAAGATTCGACATAGGAGAGAAAATATTCGACATAGGAGAGAAAAGATTCGACATAGGAGAGAAAAGATTCGACATTATAGAGAGAAAAGATTCGACATAGAGAGAAAAGATCACTGCTGGAATTGGGTGGGGGAAGTAAAATAAAAATAAAGTTGATGATGAATGTTTTTGGCTGATTGTAACCAAAGAGGAGGAGCAGTAAAATAGCTAGAATGACGAAGATTCGACAAAGCACCGAAAGTTAGAAGATTCGACGGTGCAGCAAAACTGTACGACGCTGCAATCGTACATTTCCGGTCAAATGCATCCTCCCATAGGCTATAGAAGAATTCTAATGTTGGTTGACTAGTAATAGTAATGAATAAATATAATTATTACTAGTCATACAACATTAGAATTCTTCTATAGCTTGTGGGCGGAACATTCGACCGGAAATGTATGATTGCAGCGTCGTACAGTTTCACTGCTCCGTTGAATCTTCTTTGAACATTCGACAGACACCATAAGCCTTCAATGACAGATTCGACCTTCATTAATTCAGATTTTCGGACAAATGCAATTTCTAACGAAAAACTAAATAAATAAAAACGAATTTCGGGAGTAACTAAATAAATTTATTTTTCGGACGAAAACGAAATTCCGAAACGAAATATTTCAGTGTGCACATGTCTAATTTCTACACTGACCACCAAATGTAAGGGGGATTTACACTCACCACCAATTTAAAGGGGGCTTCTACATGGACCATCAATGTAAGGGAGGATTCAAAACTGACTACAAATGCAATTTTTTTATTTTATTTGAACAATTACCAATATAAACAGAAGTTTCTTCACTGGCCACCAATGTAATGGGGATTTACACTGACCACTAATGTAATAGGAGCATTCACAGTAACCACCAATGTAAAGAGGGATTTACACTGACCACCAATGTAAGGGGGACCTTCACACTGGCCACTAGTGTGAACGAAAGGATTGTACAACAAGTCCCAATGTAATGAGAAGATTTACACTGACCACCCATTTAACTGAGACATTTAGCCTGCGTTCACATTTGTGTAAGTCAGGAATACATGCAAAATCACTTTCCTGACACCACAGAAACATGCTGCCCTTTAGCAGATACACAGAAGTGCCATTAATTGTTAATAGCACCCTCATGCCTCGGCCGAGATGTGCGTATTCCCATGCACCAAAATTCTGAGTGCTGTGGCACCATGTTCTTTTGAAGAAGGGTTCCACCTCCAATTTGCTTACCTTTGAAGAACAGGCTGATATTAGGCTTAATGACTATAGTTGTAGGCAGGAATTTTAAGCATGCCCCTTTACCTCCCTAGTGGGCAGCATTCAGCATAAGTGAGGGTAGATATGACCTCAGGGGGAGATGATATACATATGAATGCCGCCTCTATTTACATATCAATTCAGCGGTCCGCGGCTATTTACATATTATTGCCGCCACTATTTACATATCAATGCAGGTTATTTGCACAGGGTCTGCAGGTGAGTCATCTGTACATGGCAATAAGGCAGAGCTGGGCAGCAGCAACAGAACTTTACACTGAGATATAGGGACACAACATGGGACTAAAACTTCAAGGGATAAGGGAGTTTAAACTGGTATAGTTGGCAAGTATGAGGGAGCTGCTTTGGGCCCCACAACAATGATGGGACCCAGGGCAGTAGGGTGCTTCATTTTCTATGGCAAAAAATAAACTGTAACATTTTTGAAGACTTTGCTTACGCCCTGAGTTTTATTGATGTAAAAGATACTGTATATATGCTAAATTTCAAGAAGATTGGATAATATTTAGAGGTTGATCTGTTTTGTAAAAGTAGGCAAAAAATTTAAATTTTCAATGTTAATTACTTTTATTGGGAAAACTAGAAATCACAAACTTAAAATACTATTAAAACTATACACTAAGATTATTAGGTAATATGATAGGCAAAACATGTGTTATATTAATCAACTTTTAACGATGCAATCCCTTGTTTTGTTCGCTTGGTGACTACTTTTCTGTGATGCTCGATTACCCTCAACAAGAATTGTTTTTGTTGTTCATCCCTGACCAATTCGTTATACTTTTTTATCAGACAAATTTCTCTTTCTGCAGTATCATTGACAACCTTAAAAACTTCCCGCCCAGTCAATAGCGAATTGACATCCAGGAAGTGGTTGCAATATCGATACTGGACGTCATATGACGTCCTGCAGGATATTGCCTTGCGCGCGCCCACGGGGGCGCGCAGCGCGGTGATCGGGGACGGCATGTGTCCCTCGGACACAGCGCTTCCCCGATCACGGTAAACAGCCAATTTCATTGGCTGTTTACCATGTGATCGGCTGTGTCAAAGTCACAGCCGATCACCTGTCAAAACAAACTCGGCGGCGCGCTCCGTGCGCGCCGCCACAGGCTTGCAGAGCGGGGATCGGGGAAGGCGAGTGTCCCTTGGACACAGCGCGTCCCCGATCAGAGTAAACAGCCAATGAATTGGCTGTTTACCACGTGACCGGCTGTGTCCAATCACAGCCGGTCACAAATGTAAACAAACTCCACAGGAGTTACTACCTGATCCCTGCTCTCTCCTCACACACCGATCTGTGAGGAGAGAGAAGAGATCAGTAAGTTAGCTCAGTGTAGTTTGTCTACATAAGTTTACAGTGCACAACACGCCCCCCCCCCATAAAGAGGACCTGTCACACAGCCCAGCACATCAATCAGCCCAGCCAATCAGCCCATCTGTCAATCAGCCCATCTGTCAATCAATCAGCCCATCTGTCAATCAATCAGCCCACCTGTCAATCAATCAGCCCATCTGTCAATCAATCACCCCACCTGTCAATCAATCACCCCATCTGTCAATCAATCAACCCATCTGTCAATCAATCAATCAGCCCATCTGTCAATCATCTGTCACAGGCCCACCTCCATCGGTACCGCCATTGGCACCGCCACACAGGCTACCAGTACCGCCATCGGTACCAGTACCACCACCAGTACCGCCACCAGGCCCAGCATCTATACTGCCACACAGGCCCGCTACCAGTATCACCACTAGTGCCGCCATCGGTACCACCACCAGTACCACCACCCGTACCACCGTCGGTAGTGCCACCACCACCTGTACCACCACCTGTACCGCCATCGGTACCATCACCACCCGTACCACCACCACCTGTACCGCCATCGGTACCACCACCACCTGTACCGCCATCGGTACCACCACCACCCATACCGCCATCGCTACCACCACCACCCGTACCGCCACCTGTACCGCCATCGGTACCGCCGCCACCACCACCACCACCCGTACCGCCATCGGTACCACCACCACCTGTACCGCCATTGGTACCACCACCACCCATACCGCCATCGGTACCACCACACAGGCCCACCACTAATACCTCCATCGGTACTACCACACAGACCGCCACCACTACCACCAGCAGTACCATTACACAGGCCCACCAATAAGCACTGCCATAAGGTCCCAAAGGGTTTACACACCTGAGGAGGCATATGCCATTCTTGCCATGTCGGATGATGAGAGCAGCGGGGAGCTCCCATTATCCGATTCTGGTTCGGAATACGAGCCAGTGGAGGATAGTGGCTCAGAGTCCGAGTCCCCGGAGGAAACCGTCCCTCCCAAAAGAATGCGATCGGCACCAAGATCAGCACCAAGATCAGCACCAAGATCAGGAGAACTGCCCACCACCAGCAGCGCCATACCCCAGGAAGAGGAGCCCAGTACAAGCAATGGAAATGCACGCCCAACCCGAAGAATCCAGCCCCAATCCTACCTTCCCGATGCCCTGGCAAACCCCTTATGGTTGCCTGCCAACTCAGGATCCGCTATCATCCCCCCTTTCACTGCACAGCCAGGTGTGCAGCCCGACACTACAAATTTTTCTAAATTTGATTATTTTTGTTTATTTTTCCCACAAGATTTGCTGCAGAATATAGTGGATCAAACGAATCTGTATGCATCCCAATTTATTGCTGCCAACCCCGATTCTTCCTACGCCCGCATGTTCCAGTGGCGGCATCTAACATTGGAGGAATTTAAATTATTTTTGGGCCTTATGTTCAATATGGGGCTTACAAAAAAGAACGAAGTCCATTCATATTGGTCCAAATGCCCCATCCAACACATGCCCATATATTCCGCTGTCATGTCCAGGAAAAGATACGACATGATTATGCGCTTTCTCCACTTCAATGACAATTCACAGTGCCCTCCCCGAGATCATCCCAACTACGACAAATTGTACAAGATACGCCCCCTAATCAATGCCTTTTCCCAGCGATTTGAAGAAGTTTTCATCCCAGACCAAAAAATTGGTGTGGACGAGTCCCTCGTACATTTCACCGGCCGACTGCAGTTCAAGCAGTACATACCAAGCAAGAGAGCCAGGTATGGGTTAAAATTAAATAAATTATGTGATCGAGCCACTGGATACGTCTGCAAATTCAGGATCTACGAAGGCAAAGACTCCCAGCTCCAGCCCCGTGATTGCCCCACATATATTGGAACCAGTGGGAAAACTGTCTGGGAGTTGGCATACCCCCTGTTCGGAAAAGGTTACCATTTATATGTTGATAATTATTATACCAGCCTGCCCCTTTTTCGCCACCTTTACGGTAAACAAACCCCGGCCTGCGGTACCTTAAAAAAAAAACGGAAGGGATTCCCACAAAATTTATTGACAAAAAAATTGCGACCTGGAGAATCGGCATCCATGAGGAACGAGGAGGTGTTGGCCATGAAGTGGAGGGACAAGAAAGATGTCCACATCCTCTCTACGATCCACAATGACACCATGGTGGAGATCCCAAGAAGACGCGGCTCCATTGTAAAGCCTGAATGTGTCCACGACTACAATTTGTACATGGGGGGGTGGATTTAAACGACCAGATGCTACAGCCCTACTTATCAACCAGAAAGTCCCATTATTGGCACAAAAAAAGTTGCGTTTCACCTGTTTCACATGGCCCTTTTTAATTAGTTTGTCTGCTACCAAAAAGCAACTCAAAATCACCGACTCCACTACCTCCAATATATCGAAGATATCATCGATAGGATAGGATAGGACACCTCTGCCTGCTACCTGGACCTGTGCTTTGGCTGTGCTCTGGCTGTGCTGACAGTATCTCTGCCTGTGCGAACTATGGACAGTATTCCTGCCTGCTGCCTGGATGATTGCTTTTGCTGTCGCTGACCTCATCCCTGCCTGCTGCCTGGACCGATGCTCTCCTCTGTGGACCACTGCACTTCTAAAACCACAGGTAATCTTTTGTTATTTGGTATGTACCTGCTATGTGTTAGATATATGAAGGGCCTTCAAAAATGTGATCGGTAGTCAGAAAATGATATGTGCAATTAATGCTGCTAGAATGCCTGGAGGTGCTACTTGGATGTTGGGCCTCTGTATGTGGCCAGGCTGTGTAAAAGTCTCAAACATGTGGTATCGCCATACTCAGGAGGAGTAGCAGAATGCATTTTGGGGTGTAATTTTTGCTATGTACATATTATGTGTTAGAAATATCTTATAAATTGACAACTTTGTGTAAAAAAAATGCATTTTAATTTTTTCTCCACATTTTCCAAAACCTTCTGGAAAAAAATGAATCGTTCAAAAGACTCATAATGCCTCATAGATTATACGTTGGGGTGTGTGCTTTCAAAAATGGGGTCATTTTGTGGAAAATTCTATTGTCCTGGTGCTCCAGGGCCTTCAAAATTGTAATAGGTGGTTGAGAAAGGATATGTGCGATTTATGCTTGTAGAACGCCTGAAAGTGCTACTTCAATGTTGGGCCTCTGTATATGGCCAGGCTGTGTAAAAGTCTCACACATGTGGTATCGCTATACTCAGGAGGAGTAGAAGAATGCATTTTGGGGGTGTTATTTTTGCTATGTATATGCTATGCGTTAGAAATATCTTATAAATGGACAACTTTGTGTAAAAAAAATGCATTTTCATTTTTTCTCCACATTTTCCAAAACCTTCTGGAAAAAAATGAACTGTTCAAAAGACTCATAATGCTTCATAGATTATACGTTGGGGTGTGTGCTTTCTAAAATTGGGTCATTTTGTGGAAAATTCTATTGTCCTGGTGCTCCAGGGCCTTCAAAATTGTAATAGGTGGTTGAAAAAGGATATGTGCGATTTATGCTTGTAGAACGCCTGAAAGTGCTACTTCAATGTTGGGCCTCTGTATATGGCCAGGCTGTGTAAAAGTCTCACACATGTGGTATCGCTATACTCAGGAGGAGTAGCAGAATGCATTTTGGGGTGTCATTTTTGCTATGTATATGCTATGCGTTAGAAATATCTTATAAATGGACAACTTTGTGTAAAAAAAATGCATTTTCATTTTTTCTCCACATTTTCCAAAACCTTCTGGAAAAAAATGAACCGTTCAAAAGACTCATAATGCTTCATAGATTATACGTTGGGGTGTGTGCTTTCCAAAATAGGGTCATTTTGTGGAAAATTCCATTGTCCTGGTGCTCCAGGGCCTTCAAAAGTGTAATAGGTGGTTGAGAAAGGATATGTGCGATTTATGCTTGTAGAACGCCTGAAAGTGCTACTTCAATGTTGGGCCTCTGTATATGGCCAGGCTGTGTAAAAGTCTCACACATGTGGTATCGCTATACTCAGGAGGAGTAGCAGAATGCATTTTGGGGTGTCATTTTTGCTATGTATATGCTATGCGTTAGAAATATCTTATAAATGGACAACTTTGTGTAAAAAAAATGCATTTTCATTTTTTCTCCACATTTTCCAAAACCTTCTGGAAAAAAATGAACAGTTCAAAAGACTCATAATGCTTCATAGATTATACGTTGGGGTGTGTGCTTTCCAAAATGGGGTAATTTTGTGGAAAATTCCATTGTCCTGGTGCTCCAGGGCCTTCAAAAGTGTAATAGGTGGTTGAGAAAGGATATGTGCGATTTATGCTTGTAGAACGCCTGAAAGTGCTACTTCAATGTTGGGCCTCTGTATATGGCCAGGCTGTGTAAAAGTCTCACACATGTGGTATCGCTACACTCAGGAGGAGTAGCAGAATGTATTTTGGGGTGTAGTTGCAATTATGCATATGCTGTGTGAGAGAAAAAAACTGTTAATATGACCAGTTTGTGTAAAAAAAAAAAAAAAAAATTAAATTTTCCCAAGAATTGTGGGAAAAAAATACAACTTCAAAAAACTCACCACGCCTCTTAGTAAATACCTTGGACTGTCTACTTTCCAAAAAGGGGTCATTTTGGGGTATTTGTACTTTCCTCGCTTGTTAGTGTCTCAAGAAATGAGATATCCCTTCAGTACATCAGGCGTGATCAGATGTGATACATTTTCAGTGATTGCCACCATAGTTTGTAGACTCTATAACTTTCACAAAGACCAAATAATATACACTAATTTGGGTTCATTTTACCAAAGATATGTAGCAGTATACATTTTGGCACAAATTTATGAAGAAAAATTACTTATTTGCAATCTTTTACAATAGAAACTAAAAAAAAGTGTTTTTTTTTTTTTTTTAAATTGCTGTTTTTTTGCTTATATCGCAAAAAATAAAAAACCCAGTGGCGATTAAATACCACCAAAAGAAAGCTCTATTTGTGAGAAGAAAATGATAAAAAATTTGTTTGGATACAGTGTAGCATGACTAAGTAATTGTCATTCAAAGTGTGAGAGTACTGAAAGCTGAAAATTGGTCTGGGCGGGAAGGTGCATAAGTGCATGGTATTGAAGTGGTTAAGAGCATTCACATGGCTTCTGTTACATCGTGAATCCCAAACAATTCAAAGAATGTCTTTGTTTTATTAGTAACGAAATGGCTCAGGTCTTTTCCTTCAAAAACCATGTTTTTACCCTCTAATCGTTTCACTTCCTTTTTCTTTGCAGGTTTGGTTTCTAAATTTTTTGTCATATTTTCCTTAACAGCCTTAATGGATAGTATTTTAATGGATTTCATGACGGCAAGCCAACCACAACAATGTTCGTCCAATTTCCCTTTCAATTCTGGTACATGCCCCTTGGATCAGTCCTGTATTAGATGCTGTAGTATCAAAAGATATACCGATTATATTGTCACATAGCCCAAATTGGTCCACTTCCTGAATAATTGCTTCAGCCATCTGCTCACCAGTGCCTTTCAGGGCAACAGGTACGCCAAGGAAATGCTCAAAATCTTTGCCAGTCACTAGAACTGCAACTCTATCTTCCAAAGTTTTGACATTCCCATAGGCAACTAAGGGCAACAGTTTACTATCCTAATGCAAGACCAAATGAGGAGGATTTTCAAAGAGTGATTCTTCGATTTTCTTTGCCATTTTTTCTATTGATGGCCCAAGTTTGGTAAACGGTAGCTGGAGATATGGAAATTTTTGAAACATCGTGGCCAAGGCTCTTTGCAGTTGCTATAAATGAAGTACTTGCTTGTCGAATAGATAGCTGTTTTCAATCCCAAGTAGACATGAGTGTCTGATCAAGAGGTTTTAATCTAGGACTTGAATGTAATTTTTTAGTTGCTGGAGGTGAAAACTCCACCTCTTCGTCACTAGGTGCTTGTGATGATGGAGATTAGTCTTCCAGTATAACTGTCTTATTTATTTCAGCGATAGCTTTGTAATGTTTATTCTTATATGAACCTTTTTTTTCTTCTTTTGTACACTGTTAGAAATTTCAATGTTAGAAATTTCACTAGTTTGTGATAAAAGTGATCAATGAGTGCAACCCCTAAATATTATCAAATCTTCTTGAAATTTGGTATATATATCTTTTACATCACTGAGACTCGGGGCGTAAGTCATATGAAAATCACATCTTTGGAAAAATGAAACACCCTACAGGGCAGCTTCCCCTTTTGCCCTGCCTTAAAAAGGGTCCTGAGTGTAGTGCGACCATTTATTTTTACATTTGTGTTAATGTAGGGATAGTTCAGTCAGTGTGAGTGTAGTGACTGTTTAACACAGTATATTTCATTGCGTTACTGCAAGTTTAACGCCATATAGCTCTGTGTGTTACTGCAAGTTTAATACCATACATTTCATTTTGTTACTGCAAGTTTAACGCTGTATATTTCATTGCATTACTGCAAATTTACCGCCATATATTTCATTGCGTTACTGCAAGTTTAACACCATATAGTCCTGTGCGTTCCTGCAAGTTTAACACTCTATATTTCATTGCGTTACTGCAAGTTTAACGGCATATAGTTCTGTGCGTTACTGCAAGTTTAGCGCCATATATTTAATTGCGTTACTGCAGGTTTAACACTGTATAGTTCTGTGCGTTACTGCAAGTTTAATGCCGTAAATTTCATTGTGTTACTGCAAGTTTACTGCCATATATTTAATTGCATTATTGCAAGTTTAACGCTATAGATACTAACATTTAAGGTAAGAACTCCAGAGATTGTTGATCTCAGAAATTTGCCTTCTGGGGGAATCAGGAATATATATTTTTTTTCCCCTGTTGGGGCAACCTGGACCATGCCTTATATAGTTTTTTTTGCCTTTGTTTGGATCAACTGTGGGTATAGGATTCTTTATATGGATGTTTTCTGTTTTTATATTCTATTTATTTATGTTTATATTACGTTTTTATATTGGTTTAACTAGATGTTTTTTTTTTCAACCTGACTAACAATGTAATTATGTCTTTCTTTTTACAGTAGCAAGATAAGGTAAGGGAATTTGCTTGTTTCAGAGTCACTGTAAATGTAAGCAAGACATTTTTGTAATGGAACATTTGTGTTTACTGCTTTACTGCTTTCGTGGTCATGGTGTTTGACTCATTTCATGCGTCATCTTATGATTTTCTTTTTTATTTACTATATTTTGTTTGAAATTTTTCATCATAGAAATGGGAATATGTGGTAAAGCTCATAGGTGCTTTAAGTAAACTCATGAATCTTAGAATAGATTGCCATGAAAAATCTAAAAATAGAAGTGTACATTGAAAATTAAACAATAAATACCATGATAAAATGTGGAGAAGGAAAGAAAAAGCAAAAAGAGAGAAAAACATTTTAAGATTTGAAAAAGGACATGCATGAATAACAAACCAAGGTATTATTTCAAAATATACTTTAAATGTGATATAAATTCAACTGACAGTATGTTTGAAGTGAAATTATGGCCAAAAGAACTTAGTATGTTGCAGCTTTCCAATTCTGCTGCAAGTATAAACTGTAAATGTGCTTTAAAACAAATCTTCATGTATTTCTTTATCTGTAAGCATTGTAGAAAAATTAAAGTGTAGCTAAACCTAAAAGCAAAAATGTTACCATTTAAAGACCAGGCCTTTTTTTAAATATTTGTTGCTTAGAAGAAGGGATGGGCAAATGGTTCGGCCCGAGCATGAGTTTGGGCCAAGCTTTGGCTGTTTGGACGTTCTCCAAACAACCAAATTATAGGGTCGTTTGACCGTTTGTTCGGCCCGCCGAACGACCACAATGCACTGCGCCACTGCAGAGTGCATTGAAAGACCTAATTGACTGAAGCAATGAAAGCTTCACTGAATCATGGCACAGAGCACTGTCAGAGCCATGATTGGACGCTGTCATGATGACTGTATCCAATCATGGCTCATTGCTCTTAATCCCGCCCCACAATATAAAAGTATTCTTTCGGGGGGCGTGGCTTGGCGTGCAGAGTGGATGGCAGCAGACTAGAAGAGCTCCGCTAAACCCTCAGCTCCTTTGGCACACGCGGCACCGTTAACAGCAGCGAAAATGAGCAGAGTCACCCGCCACAACTCCGGCAACCACCCCCGTCGTTCCGCACCGCTTTAAGGCTCGAGAAGCATCCCGGACATCTTTAAAACACAGCCTCGCCGCCTCAAGGCCAATTCCAAGATGGTGCAGCCTCGTGGGGAAGAAGAGTTCAGTGAAGACTCGGAGTCTGCCTACGAGGACGAGGTAAAGGATACCCCTTCATCCGAGCTTCCCCTCACTCTCACCGCCATGATGAAGATAGCGGAGGACATTAAGGGCACTCTATCTTCTGCCATCACTGAACTTAAGGCAGATGTACTATCGCTGTCTGAGAAACTGGAGGGGGTGGAGAAGGCAGACTCCAGAAGGGACAAGGCCATTACACGCTTCGATAAAGTTACAGACTCTCACTCTGCATGTCTCATTGAGATGAATCGCCAGTTGGAGGACTTAGACAACAGGGGGATAAGGCATAATATAAGGGTGAGAGGTATCCCTGAGTCAGTTGAACCAGGCAACATACCGTCTGCTTTACAATATGTGTTTAATAAGCTGCTGGAACGTCAAACAGACACGCAGGTTGACTTTGACAGAGCACACAGAGCCCTGAGAGCCAGGCCAGCTGACACAGCTCCCCCCAGGGACATAATATGTTGTCTGCCAAATTTCAAACTAAAGGAGGAAATCATGGCCAAAGCAAGATGCAATGACCGCATTACATTCAATGATACAGAGATATCCATATTTCAGGATCTTTCCCCTATAACCCTGAACAACAGACGAGCCCTCATCCTCCGTCATCCAAGCAGAGACTAGTGTGCAGTCCAGTGGCTTAACCTACCTCCTTGACCACAGCTTTTCCTGCTATAGCCCCAGCATCAGGCATAGAGGAGTCAGCTGAGTTATTTGAACACAGTGTCAGCCAATTGCTCATTGATGATGCACAGCCATTACTTGATTCTGATGTTGGTTCTGAGGTTGAGGAAGGCAGTAACATGAGCCTGCTATCTCCCGGCCCACTTCCCACAGCTCAGCTATCTGGGCCTCTTTTAGTACTTCCACCTCCCACCACTCAGCTCATTGACAAGAGCACCTAAAAGCTACACAAAAGGGGCACAAATCTGTCCCTCCTCCTTACTCACCTCAGTCTATCCTTGTTATACCTCATGACCTCTCAGCAGCCTCCACTGACAAGGAAGATGATGTAGTGCAGGGTGTCCCAGGTCCTTGCAGCACATCTGCCAGCAGCACACCACCAGCTGTAGACTATAGCTGGCAAATTTATCTGCCCCATCTGCTGCAGTGGAAAACAAATACAGTCCCTGCCCCCACATGCACAGCGTCTAAATACAAGCTTGTCAAAGCTGCTGGCTCTACAACTTCTGTCTTTCCACCAGGTGGATTCTGCCCCCTTCCGCCAATTTGCAGAATGTGCTGTACCACAATGGCAGGTTCCCAGTCGCTATTTCTTTTCACGCAAGGCCATTTCAGCTCTTTACCATCACATGGAAGGCAATGTTGTGGCATCGTTGGGCAAGGCAGTCAGCCGCAAAGTCCACGTTACTGCTGACATGTGGTCCAGCAAGCATGGGTAGGGACGATATATTTTGTTCCCAGCACACTGGGTAATGCTGCTTACAAATTGGAAGGATGCAGGACAGGGCTCAGTGCTGCAGCTTATTGTGCCTCCACGTCTCCATACAGCTGGTGATGATGCCAGATTTGTCAGCTCTACCCCCTCCTCCTCCTCCTCCTTCCTGCCCTCCTCTGCTGATTTGTCCTATGAACCCCCTAAGCATTCAAACGGCTATTCAATGAGTCAGGCTAAAAGGTGCCATCCAGTGCATCAGCTGGTGTGTCTAGGGGACAGGAACCACACAGGAGCAGAGATTCTTGCAGCTCTGCAGGGACAGGCCTAGAGGTGGTTCACGCCACGCCAGCTGGAGCCAGGAATGGTGGTGTGTGATAATGGCACAAACCTCCGATCCGCCCTTAGACAGGAAAAGTTAACACATGTGCCATTCCTGGCACATGTCCTCAATTTGGTGGTGCAGTATTTCCTAAATAGGTACCCAGGGTTGGAAGACCTAATAAAGCAGGCCAGAAGAGTCTGTAGCCATTTTAGGCAGTCATACACAGCCAGTGGGAATTCCACCTGCTCGTAAACCGCCTGATTTGTGACATGGCAACCTGGTGGAACTCGACTTTGGCAATGCTGCAGCAGCTGCACATGCAGCAGAGGGCTGTCAATGAGTACCTGTGTGAGTATGGCACTTTTATTTCCCCATAAAGCATGCATGCACTGTACTGTCACCATTTGAGGAGGCCACAATTATGGTGAGCAGTGACAATGCATGCATCAGTGACACAATCGCTGTTGTGTTCCTTCTGGAGCAGACTCTGCGTGGCATTATGGACAGGGCACTCGAGGCAGAGCAGCGGGATTAAGAGGAGGACTTCCTTTCCTCTCAAGGCCCAATTTATACAGACACCATTGTTCTTATGCCACAGAACACACAAGAGGAGAGAGAGGAGGAGGATTCTGGCAGTTTTGGAGGCATTGAAGCAGAGGAAGACATACATCAAACAGTAATGCTGCGCACACACGGTCAGAAATTCCGCCAGCAAAAGTCCGATGTGGGCTTTTGGTCGGAAATTCCGACCGTGTGTATGCTCCATTGGACTTTTGCTGGCGGAATTTCCGCCAGCAAAAGATTGAGAGCAGGTTCTCAATTTTTCCGCCGGGAAAAATTCCGAACGTAAATTCCGATCGTCTGTAGCAGTTCCGACTCGAAAAATTCAGACACATGCTCAGAAACAATTCCATGCACACTCAGAAGCATTGAACTTAATTTTCTTGGCTCATCGTAGTGTTGTACGTCACAGCGTTCTTGACGGTCGAAAGTTCCGAGAACTTTTGTGTGACCGTGTGTATGCAAGCCAAGTTTGAGCGGAATTCCGTCAGAAAAACCATCCAAGGTTTTTCCGACGGAAAATCCAAGCGTGTGTACGGGGCATAAGAGATGGTTTTCCATCCGCAGAACCCTTGAGAGTAGTGCATGGCTGGGAGGAGGCAGTTCTATAATCCTCAGTGACCCCAAGGAGTCTGCTTCTCATTCCTCTGCAAATTTGCAGTGCATGGGCTCCCTCATGCTTCAAAGCATGCGAAAGGACCCAAGAATACGTGGCATAAAGGAAAAGGATAACTCCTTGACCAACGTTATAAGGGGAAAGTCTCAGAACTTATCCTGTCCCCACAGAGGGTGCACAAGATGAAATCTCTTGATGACACCTTAAAGAGGAGATTATCAAACACTTTTGCCAACTCTGGTAGGTTACAGTGTCATGGAAAACATTGTTTTAAGGCTTCTGTTGGTTAAGAGAGGAGCAGTGGAGAAAGCAGCCGCCTATGTGATGCATCTCTTAATTTTTTTAGTCCTCGCCGCCCAGGACTGTCAGCTTACACATTCCATCGGCAGCGTCTGCAACACATGGTGGACAATTATCCAGGGGTGAAAACAGAGCTAGAGAGCTTTCCAGTCGATGATCCACTGGCTTACTGGTTCATGATGAGAATAGACCACTGGCCAGAACTTGCTCACTATGCTATTGAGCTGCTGGGCTGCCTGGCATACAGCATGCTTTCCGAACGAGCATTCAGTGCTGCTGGAGGTTTTGTCACTGATCATAGAACGCGTCTGTCCGAAGATTCTGTGGATCGTCTGACTTTGATCAAAATTAATCAGATCTGGATTACCAGCAGCTATGAAAACCCTGATGCCGATGTCGCCATTAAGTGTTTATGGGATGTAGAATCTCTGTAGGACTTCTAGGCTGCCTAGTGTAGTGGGTGTTGATTTCATTGGGAAGAATGGTTTTGGTGTAGATTTCATGGGCACAATAACACCCAAATACCAATTTTTACGCACCTGTGTGACAGATGCATATCATTCCAATTTTTGACAGCAAGGCCAATTCTTGCTTTCATCAAGAGTACCTTTATAGGGTTATGGTGTGAAGGCGCCACCAACACCCAAAACACCATTTTTCCGCACCCGTTACAGAAGTAGAAATCCAAAGTCTGTGGTAGAGACACGAGAATTTATCCCAAAAATCTCTAATCTTGTTCCCAAGCCGTTGCTTATAAAATAAAGAAAGCTTGCAAGGAAAATTTCATTTTTTGGGGCTTTATAAATGCAATTATTGCTGCAGCAATATACAGCTTCTTTTTTTATTTATTTTTATAGTAAAAATATTTTATTGAAAAATTTGCAGAATAACACCAAAAAAAAAGAATAAGGACAATCTACAGAGTACATAATATGTTCCGGTGCATAGAAGTCTGACCTACAGAGTGTAAACCTACATTAGGTCGATAAGGGAGAGCATATTAGGAGAGTCCAACCCCCTCACCTCCCGCACCCCATCCGGGATCACGCTGTGCGGGAAGCTAACAGGTCGGGGCCCCTGACTACTTAACAAAAAGCCATAGGCATTTCTGCTGCACTGCAGACTAAATGAGGTCAGGGTATCAGCTAGTCGTGAGTCTCCGGACCAGTCCCACGCTACAAAAAGCAACAGAGGGAAAGGAACAGAGCAGGGTTCACAAAGCTCACCTTAAGTAGCTTAGGCGGAGATAAGATGTCTATTCCGCTCTGGGTCCTAAAAAACTATTCCGTAAATCTAACAGATGTAGTAAAACTGAAAACACTGAACATTATCCAACCCCCATCAAAAGAGAACTAAACAAAAAGAGAAATATATCTGGGGGGGTAACTACCTGCAACCGATGCAGGATCAGGTCAGAAAACAGAGAAAGGGAAGAAGGAAGAAGAGAGGGATAAAGACAAGTGGGGAGGGGTAAGAGAGAGGGGAAGAGGTAGGGGAAGTGGGGTAGGGGGCGAGGAGGTACAGGAAAGGCCAATGGAAAGGGGAAGTGAAGTCCCTATCATGGAGAGGTAGGTGTCCAGATTCCACTACATTGAGATCAGATACTAACCCCAACATGCGTGGCCCATGGTTCCCAAATGAGCTTGAATTTGTCCATCGTGTCCAAAATAGTGTTGGAGATCCTCTCCTGGGACATCATCCAAGATATTTTTTGTTAGTTAATTGATAGGAAACAGTTGGGGATTTCCAGACCCGGGCTATAGATATCTTGGCACCTAATAGAATGAAGCGAATCAGGGACTGTGATGGCTTGGGAGTTTTGGGGCTGAGACGATTGAGAAGGGCAATAGTAGGATCTTGTTTTATCTCAATGCCAGTGATCTTGCGTATTAGGTGGAAGATCTTATTCCAGTAGACCCTGATTTTGGGGCATTCCCACAATGTATGGAGGAGATTGCCCATATGGCTACACCCCCTGAAACCGAGAGGGGAGGATTGCGGGTAAAATTTGGCCAAACACCAGGTACCAACGAGTCATGACCTTAAGGCTCGCTTCAATAAGGGAGACATTTATAACACCTTTGAATGATCGGGTAAAATTAGAGTGCCAAGAATCTAAACCCCATTCAATTTCCAAGTCTCTTTTCCAGCCCAGCATATAGGTCGCTTTCCCCAGAGGCTCGGCTAGTCCTGAGTAGATTAGGGAGATACCCCCCTTTGTATCCGTGGCTGAGGAGCACCATTGTTCATAAGGTGTCACTGAGAGGGGGTTGGCGTTGCTTTTCCAGATCTGATTGAGGAAGTGGGAAATTTGGTGAAACCGGAAAGTTTCGGAAGGGGGCATTTCCAATTTCAGTTTGCAGTGTCTCAAGGTGAGGGGGCCGTTAGAGTTGAAAAAGTGTCCAATCCTGTATAGGCTCTTATCCAGCCACCACCTGAAAGCTTTGATGTCTAACCCAGGGGGGAATTGGGAATTGTGGAAGATGTGGGCAAGTGGATGCCAGGCAGAAGTCAGAAGTAGTGTTGAGCGAACCCGAACTGTAAAGTTCGGGTCCGTACCGAACTTTAGCTTTTTCCCGAACCCGAACCCGAAGTCCGGGTTCGGGTTCGGCAATCTAATTACGCATTTAGAAATGCTTCAGGGGCCAGCCAATCACCTTTTGATTAGCTGGTGTGCCCTTAGAGGCCATCATAGCCATGCCTACTAATGGCATGGCTGTGATTGGTCAGTGCAACATGTGACCCAGCTTCTATATAAGCTAGAGGCACACAGCACACACGTCACTCTGCTTCAGAATAGATAGGGAGAGGATCTTGGCTGCTGCTGTTGCTAATAGGGAGAGATTGTAAAATACATGAGGTAGTCCTGATTCTGCAATCTGAGGGAAAAGATAGAGAGATAGTGTAGTGTAGGGCTAGGTTCCTGTTGGTGCTTTCAGGGAGAGAGATATCTTATATAGGAGTCCAGATTCAGAGATTAAAATCAGCGATCTGCATAGGTTTACCTGTTTGTGTTGCAGTGAACAGTCTTTTTACACTGCCATGAGCCCAGTGTCAGAGAAAATCTAACTTTTATCTGCAAGCTCAGTGCACCAGCACTGCATATTACGTTGAGAGATACACCGTTTCCATACTGTGGGTGTATTCTGCTCTTTGAAAAAGATCCATTTAGGGAAAAAAAAAAAAGGCACTTTATTGTGCTCTTTTCCAAAAGACCCATAGGGCAAAAAAAATAAAAAATTTGCATTTTATTTTGCTCGTGCAAAAAAAGACCCGTTTAGGGCAAAAAAATAAATAAATAAAATTTGCACTTTAATGTACGCTTGCAAAAAGAGCCATTCAGGGCCACAAAAAATAGTTTGCAGTGTGTTATACATATGTGGAGGTGTGTGAAATAAACAATTTCTATATAGTTTTCTCCTACTGTGCTATACTAAAAAAACAACATTTTTTTTGAATAGCATTTTCTGCAGTTCTGTAGCTGTGCGATTCAGCGGTTACGTACTGTGGGTGTGTTCTGCTCTTCCAAAAAACGCCGTTTAGGGGCACAAAAAATAGTTTGCAGTGTGTTATACATATTTGGAGGTGTGTGAAATAAACAATTTCTATATAGTTTTCTCCTACTGTGCTATACTAAAAAAACAACATTTTTTTTTAATAGCATTTTCTGCAGTTCTGTAGCTGTGCGATTCAGCGGTTACGTACTGTGGGTGTGTTCTGCTCTTCCAAAAAACGCCGTTTAGGGGCACAAAAAATAGTTTGCAGTGTGTTATACATATTTGGAGGTGTGTGAAATAAACAATTTCTATATAGTTTTCTCCTACTGTGCTATACTAAAAAAAAAAAAAATTTTTTGAATAGCATTTTCAGCAGTTCTGTAGCTGTGCGATTCAGCGGTTATGTACTGTGGGTGTGTTCTGCTCTTCCAAAAAACGCCGTTTAGGGGCACAAAAAATAGTTTGAAGTGTGTTATACATATTTGGAGGTGTGTGAAATAAACAATTTCTATATAGTTTTCTCCTACTGTGCTATACTAAAAAAACAAAATTTTTTTTGAATAGCATTTTCTGCAGTTCTGTAGCTGTGCGATTCAGCGGTTACGTACTGTGGGTGTGTTCTGCTCTTCCAAAAAACACCGTTTAGGGGCACAAAAAATAGTTTGCAGTGTGTTATACATATTTGGAGGTGTGTGAAATAAACAATTTCTAAATAGTTTTCTTCTACTGTGCTATACTAAAAAAAAACATTTTTTTTTAATAGCATTTTTTGCAGTTCTGTAGCTGTGCGATTCAGCGGTTACGTACTGTGGGTGTGTTCTGCTCTTCCAAAAAACACCGTTTAGGGGCACAAAAAATAGTTTGCAGTGTGTTATACATATTTGGAGGTGTGTGAAATAAACAATTTCTAAATAGTTTTCTTCTACTGTGCTATACTAAAAAAACAAATTTTTTTTTGAATAGCATTTTCTGCAGTTCTGTAGCTGTGCGATTCAGCGGTTACGTACTGTGGGTGTGTTCTGCTCTTCCAAAAACATCCATTTAGGGCAACATCCTAAATTTGGAAAATATGAGGAGAAGGTCAATAGGACGTGGTGGCCCCGGTCATGGTGCTGCTGGTGGAGCTCCTGTTGCAGGGAGAGGACGTGGTGGATCTGTGCCAGATACACGCACAAGTGAAACACCTTCCTCAGGTGCGAGTAGGCGACCGAGCCTGCGGCGGTATTTTGTCGCGCCTAATGAGGCTTACGAATGTTTAGGCCAGGACAAGTACAGGCGATAGTAGATTGGGTTGCTGACAGTGCCTCGGGTTCCTTCACATTGTCTCCCACCCACTCTTCTGATAAAAGATCAGAGTTGGCACCTGAAACCCATGTCCATCAGTCTTTCACCTCACCCCCTTGCAAATCAGCCAAGCAGTCTGAGCCCCAAATCATGCAGCAGTCTCTTCTGCTTTTCGATGACTCTGTTAGCAGGGTTTCCCAGGGCCATCCACCTAGCCCTGCCCCAGAAGTGGAAGAGATTGAGTGCACCGATGCCCAACCACTTATGTTTCATGATGAGTACATGGGAGGACCATCGCAGTACGTCTCGGATGATGACGAAACACAGGTGCCAACTGCTGCTGCTTTCGCAATTGTGCAGACAGACAAGGAGGGCAGGGGTGAAGACTGGGTGGAAGATGATGTGGAGGACGATGAGGTCCTCGACCCCACATGGAATCAACGTTATGCAGGTGACCAGTGTAGTTTGGAGGAAGAGGCGGTGGTCACACAGAGCCACCAGCACAGCAGAAGAGGGAGCAGGGTGCAAAAGCAGAGCATCCGTCCCCTAGACAGTATGTCTGCTACTGCCCAACGCAGCAAGGGACCGAGCACACCAAAGCCAGGTCCAAGGAGTTCCCTAGCGTGGCAGTTCTTCACACAATGTGCTGATGACAAGACACGAGTGGTTTGCAGGCTGTGCAATCAGAGGCTGAAGCGAGGCATAAACGTTCTCAACCTGAGCACAACCTGCATGACCCGGCATCTAAGTGCAAAGCACGAGCTGCAGTGGAGTAGACACCTCAAAAACCAAGAAAGGTCTCTGGCTCCTCCTGCTTCCTCTTCTGCTGCAGTCTCTGCCTCTTCATCCACCTCTGTAGTGACAGTGGCACCTGCCACCCAGCAAACAGAGGATCTGCCAGCAACACTACCACCTGGGTCACCAACCATCTCCACAATGTCCCATGGAAGCGTTCAGCTCTCTATCTCCCAAACATTGGAGCGGAAGAGGAAGTACCCCCCTAGCCACCCGCGATCCCTGGCCCTGAATGCCAGCATTTCAAAACTCCTGGCCTTTGAAATGCTGTCATTCCGTCTGGTGGAGACGCAGAGTTTTAAAAGCCTGATGGCATTGGCTGTCCCACAGTACGTCGTGCCCAGCCGCCACTACTTTTCCAGGCGAGCCATCCCTTCCCTGCACAACCAAGTGGGGGACAAAATCAGGTGTGCACTGCGCAACGCCATCTGTGGCAAGGTCCACCTAACTACGGATGCGTGGACCAGTAAGCACGGTCAGGGACGTTATATCTCCCTAACAGCACACTGGGTAAATTCAGTGGCGGCTGGGCCTGAGGCAGATAGCAGTTTGGCACATGTCCTTCCACCACCGAGGATTGCAGGGCGCTTCAGTTTGCCTCCTGTTGCTAACTCCTCCTACTCCGCTTCCTCATCCTATACCGCCTCCTCATCCGGTCAGCGTAACACCTTCACCACCAACTTCAGCACAGCCAGGGGTAAACGACAGCAGGCAGTTTTAAAACTTTCCTGTTTGGGGGAAAAACCCCACACCGCGCAGGAGTTGTGGAGGGACATGGAACAAAAGACCAATGAGTGGTTGCTGTCAGTGAGCCTCAAGCCCGGCCTGGTGGTGTGCGATAATGGGCGAAATCTCGTAGCAGCTCTGGGCCTAGCCGGTTTGACGCACATCCCGTGCCTGGCTCATGTGCTGAACTTGGTGGTCCAGAGGTTCCTTAAAAATTACCCCAATATGCCAGAGCTGCTGCAGAAAGTGTGGGCTGTGTGTGCGCACTTTCGGCGTTCTCACCCTGCTGCTGCTCGCCTGTCAGCGCTGCAGCGTAACTTCGGCCTTCCCGCTCACCGCCTCATATGTGACGTGCCCACAAGGTGGAACTCCACCTTGCACATGCTGGCCAGACTGTGCGAGCAGCAGCAGGCGATAGTGGAGTTTCAGCTGCAGCAATCACGCGTGAGACGCTCTGCGGAACAGCACCACTTCACCACCAATAACTGGGCCTCCATGCGAGACCTGTGTGCCTTGTTGCGCTGTTTCGAGTACTCCACCAACATGTCCAGTGCCAATGACGCCGTTCTTAGCGTTACTATCCCAGTTCTATGCCTCCTTGAAAAAACGCTTCGGGCGATGATGGAAGAGGATGTGGCACAGGAGGATGAGGAGGAGGAGGAGGAAGCGGGATCATTTCAAAGGCTTTCAGGGTAGTCTTTCACAAGTGGCTACGAGGGTGGGTTCCTGCACCAACAAACGCCAGGTACACAATTGTCCGGCAGAAAGGGCACAGTTCTGGAGGATGACGAGGTGGAGGAGGAGATGGAGGAGGAGGAGGAGCCATTTTCACAGCAGGGTGGCACCCAGACCAGCTCGTGGCCATCACTGGTGCATGGCTGGGGGGATACAGAGGACACAGACGATACACCTCCCACAGAGGACAGCTTTTCTTTGCCTCTGGGCAGCCTGGCACACATGAGCGATTACATGCTGCAGTGTTTCCGCAATGACCGCCGAGTTGCCCACATTTTAACTGGTGCTGATTACTGGGTGGCCACCCTGCTGGATCCCCATTACAAGGACAACGTACCGTCCTTAACCACTTAACGACCGCTCACTGTATATATACGTCGGCAGAATGGCACCGACAGGCACAATCACGTAGAGTGTACGTGATTGCCTTTGTACAGTTGGGGGGTCCAATCGGACCCCCCTTCTATACAGTGAGCGGTGGCTAAGTGTCCGGGAGCGTTCCGGGATGAGGGGGCAGCCATTCGTTTCTGGCCACCCCCTCGCGATCGCTCCCGGCGAATAGAAATGCCCCCTCTGTCTGTGTCAGACAGAGGGAGCAGGAGGAAGTGATGTCATCTCTGGTGCGGCGCTCACATATACCGAGCGCCGTACAAGAGAAGATATCAGGTCAGTGCACACAACACTACACTGACACCAGGACACATAGGGACATAAATCGCCCCCCAGGCCCCCCCAGACGCCCCAGATCACCCCCCAGATCACCCCCCCAGCCCCCAGTCACAGTGTCACTGATTGCAGTGACCATTTATTTAGTGATCACTGCAATCAGTGACATTTGTGACTGTAAAAGTGTCACCAAAGTTTAGTCTTAGGTCCAGTGTAGCCCCCTAACCCCCCCTAATAAAGGTTTAACCCCCTGATCACCCCCCAGATAACCCTTTCACCCCCTATCACCACTGTCGCTTAGCGATCATTTTTCTGATCGCTGTCTTAGCGTCAGTGATGCCGATCGGCAGCCAGTAATTTTTTTTAGGTTCGCCGCAGGTTTTTATAGCGTCAGGTACCCCAATATATTATCTAATAAAGGTTTAACCCCCTTGATTTCCCCCCAGGTAACCCTTTCACCCCCTATCACCACTATCACTAAGCGATCGTTTTTCTAAACGCTGTCTTAGTGTCTGTGATGCAGATCGGTAGCCGGTAATTTTTTTTAGGTTCGCCGCAGGTTTTTATAGCGTCAGGTACCCCAATATATTATCTAATAAAGGACAGGTTTAACCCCCTTGATCGCCCCCCAGGTAACCCTTTCACCCCCTATCACCACTGTCGCTAAGCAATTGTTTTTCTAAACGCTGTCTTAGTGTCGGTGATGCAGATCGTAGCCAGTAATTTTTTTTAGGTTTGCCGCATGTTTTTATAGCGTCAGGTACCCCAATATATTATCTAATAAAGGTTTAACCCCCTTGATCGCCCCCCAGGTAACCCTTTCACCCCCTATCACCACTGTCACTAAGCGATCGTTTTTCTAAACGCTGTCTTAGTGTCTGTGATACAGATCGGTAGCCGGTAATTTTTTTTTAGGTTCGCCGCAAGTTTTTATAGCGTCAGGTACCCCAATATATTATCTAATAAAGGTTTAACCCCCTTGATCGCCCCCCAGGTAACCCTTTCACCCCCTATCACCACTGTCGCTAAGCAATTGTTTTTCTAAACGCTGTCTTAGTGTCGGTGATGCAGATCGTAGCCAGTATTTTTTTTTAGGTTCGCCGCATGTTTTTATAGAGTCAGGTACCCCAATATATTATCTAATAAAGGTTTAACCCCCTTGATCGTCCCCCCAGGTAACCCTTTCACCCCCATCACCACTGTCGCTAAGCAATCGTTTTTCTAAACGCTGTCTTAGTGTCGGTGATGCAGATCGGTAGCTGGTAATTTTTTTTAGGTTCGCCGCAGGTTTTTATAGCGTCAGGTACCCCCATATATTATCTAATAAAGGTTTTAACCCCCTGATTGCCCCTAGTTAACCCTTTCACCAGTGATCACCATATAAGTGTTACGGGTGACGCTGGTTAGTTAGTTTGCTTTTTATAGTGTCAGGGCACCCGCCGTGTATATAACCCAATAAAGGTTTAACCCCCTGATCGCCCGGCGGGTGATATCAATTAGGTTTTAGCGTCAGAGAGGGTCTGAGTCACACCCCAGGCAGTGTCAGGTTAGTGCCAGTAACGCTAACACCCACGCGTGAAGCATACACCCCCCTTAGTGGTATAGTATCTGAACAGATCAATATCTGATCTGATCAGATCTATACTAGCGTCCCCAGCAGTTTAGGGTTCCCAAAAACGCAGTGTTAGCGGGATCAGCCCAGATACCTGCTGGCACCTGCGTTTTGCCCCTCCGTCCAGCCCAGGCCACCCAAGTGCAGTATCGATCGATCACTGTCACTTACAAAACAAAAACACACATAACTGCAGCGTTCGCAGAGACAGGCCTGATCCCTGCGACTCCAGTGCTGTAGGAGGTGATTTCACCACCACAGTTAAAAAAAAAAGCAAATATGCCGAAGCATTGGGGCAGCAGGGGCGGAGGAGCGATTTTGCTCCTAATGTCGCGTACATACGGTCGAAATTCCGACGGAGGCTTGCCCGTGGAAAAGTCCGACCATGTGTGTGCGGCATAACTTTTTTGCGGGAGGATGCCCCCATGCTTCGGCATATATAAATGGTGCGTGTATGCCCATCATTGGAAGTGGGTGGATGAAGGGCGGTATTCTAATGGTGGGCATACCCACCGATCAATCTCTTTTTTCGTTCAGCCAACTGGCTGCATGAAATAAAAAGATTACAATACATGTCCAACAAGGACCAGCAACGTACTGGTATGTTGCTGGACTTTGAATGTTTATACCAGAATGATACCTGCGGGTTTAGGTATCATCTTGGTATCATTCTTTTCAGCCTGCGGCCGGCTTTCATGTAAAAGCAATCCTAGCGGCTAATTAGCCTCTGGACTGCTTTTACAAGCAGTGGGAGGGAATGCCCCCCCCGGATATAAAAAGCGCCATTGGGAAATTGGGAAAGCATTTTATCACACCGATCTTGGTGTGGTCAGATGCTTTGAGGGCAGAGGAAAAATCTAGGGTCTAGAAGACCCCAGTTTTTTCAAAAAAAGAGTACCTGTCACTACCTATTGCTATCATAGGGGATATTTACATTCCCTGAGATAACAATAAAAATGATAAAAAAAAAAAATACTTGGAAGGAACAATTTAAAAATAAAATAAAAAAGCAAAATTAATAATAAAAAAAAAAGCACCCCTGTCCTGCCCTGCTCTTGCCCAATGGCGAACGCAAGCGTCGGTCTGGCGTCATATGTAAACAGCAATTGCACCATGCATGTGAGGTATCACCGTGAAGGTCAGATCGAGGGCAATCATTTTAGCAGTAGACCTCCTCTGTAAATCTACTGGGGTAACCTGTAAAGGCTTTTAAAGGCTTTTAAAAATGTATGTAGTTTGTCGCCAATGCGCGTTTGTGCGAAATTTTAAAGCATGTCGTGTTTGGTATCTATGTACTCGGCCTAAGATCATCTTTTTTATTTCATCAAACATTTGGGCAATATAGTGTGTTTTAGTGCATTAAAATTAAAAAAAGTGTATTTTTTAATCCAAAAAATGCGTTTGAAAAATCGCTGCGCAAATACTGTGTAGAAAAAAAAAATGCAACACCCACCATTTTAATCTGTAGGGCCTTTGCTTTAAAAATATATATATAATGTTTGGGGGTTCAACATAATTTTCTTGCAAAAAAAAAAATGTTTTCATGTAAACAAAAAGTGTCAAAAAGGGCTTTGTCTTCAAGTGGTTAGAAGAGTGGATGTAAGCTTCCTAATGTTGTGTATAAAATGCCAGAACAGTTCAAAACCCCCCCAAATGACCCCATTTTGGAAAGTAGACACCCCAAGCTATATACTGAGAGGCATGTCGAGTCCATGGAATATTTTATATGTTGACACAAGTTGCGGAAAAACTACAATTTTTTTTTTTTTTTTTGCACAAAGTTGTCACTAAATGATATATTGCTCAAACATGCCATGGGCATATGTGGAATTACACCCCAAAATACATTCTGTTGCTTCTCCTGAGTACGGGGATACCACATGTGTGAGACTTTTTGGGAGCCTAGCCATGTACGGGACCCCAAAAACCAAGCACCGCCTTCAGGCTTTCTAAGGGTGTAAATTTTTGATTTCACTTCTCACTGCCTATCACAGTTTCGGAGGCCATGGAATGCCCAGATAGCACAAAACCCCCCCAAATGACCCCATTTTGGAAAGTAGACACCCCAAGCTATTTGCTGAGAGGTATTGTGAGTATTTTGCAGATCTCGCTTTTTGTCACAAAGTTTTGAAAATTGAAAAAAAAAAAATATATATATATATATATATATATATTCTTTCTTCATTTTCAAAAACAAATGAGAGCTGTAAAATACTCGCCATTCCTCTCAGCAAATAGCTTGGGGTGTCTATATTCCAAAATGGGGTCATTTGGGGGGTTTTGTGCGATTTTGGCATTTTATGGCCTTCGAAACTGTGATAGGTAGTGAGGAGTGAAATCAAAAATTTGTGCCTAGAAATCCTGAAGGCGGTGCTTGGTTTTCGGGGTCCCGTACGCGGCTAGGCTCCTAAAAAGTCCCACACATGTGGTATCCCCGTACTCAGGAGAAGCAGAAAAATGTATTTTGGGGTGTAATTCCACATATAACCATGGCATGTGTGAGCAATATATCATTTAGTGACAACTTTTTGTAATATTTTTTTTTTTTGTCATTATTCAATCACTTGGGACAAAAAAAATTATATTCAATGGGCTCAACAGGCCTCTCAGCAATTTCCTTGGGGTGTCTACTTTCTAAAATGGGGTCATTTGGGGGGGTTTTGTGCTATTTTGGCATTTTATGGCCTTCGAAACTGTGATAGGTAGTGAGGAGTGAAATCAAAAATTTGCGCCCTTAGAAATCCTGAAGGCGGTGCTTGGTTTCCGGGGTCCCGTACGCGGCTAGGCTCCCAAAAAGTCCCACACATGTGGTATCCCCGTACTCAGGAGAAGCAGCAAAATGTATTTTGGGGTGAAATTCCACATATAACCATGGCATGTGTGAGCAATATATCATTTAGTGACAACTTTTTGTAATTTTTTTTTTTTTTAGTCATTATTCAATCACTTGGGACAAAAAAATAAAAAATTCAATGGGCTCAACATGCCTCTCAGCAATTTCCTTGGGGTGTCTACTTTCCAAAATGGGGTCATTTGGGGGGGTTTTGTACTGCCCTGTCATTTTAGCACCTCAAGAAATGAGATAGGCAGTCATAAATTTAAAGCTGTGTAAATTTCAGAAAATGTACCCTAGTTTGTAAACTCTATAACTTTTGCGCAAACCAATAAATATACGCTTATTGACATTTTTTTTTACTAAAAACATGTGGCTGAATACATTTTGGCCTAAATGTATGACTACAATTGAGTTTATTCGATTTTTCTTATAACAAAAATTAGAAAATATCATTTTTTTTCAAAATTTTCGGTCTTTTTCCGTTTATATCGCAAAAAATAAAAATCGCAGAGGCAATCAAATACCATTAAAAGAAAGCTCTATTTGTGGGAATTAAAGGACGCAAATTTCGTTTGGGTACAACATTGCATGTCGCACAATTTACAGTTAAAGCAGCGCAGTGCAAAATTCTGAATTCACCTCTGGTCCTCTAGCTACCAAATGGTCCGGGGCTTAAGTGGTTAATTCCCTCACTGGAGCGGGATCGTAAGATGCGCGAGTACAAGCACACGCTGGTAGACGCGCTGCTGGTGGCATTCCCACCTGACAGCGGGCGTACGGTGGAAGCACAAGGCGAAGGCAGAGGAGGAGGAAGAGGTCGCCAACGCAGCCGGGGCACCGGCAGCACCTCAGAAGGCAGGGTTAGCATGGCTGAAATGTGGAAAAGCTTTGTCAGCACGCCACAACAACCAGCACCACCAGCTGAGATGGAACGTCTTAGCAGGAGGCAGCATTTCACCAACATGGTTGAGCAGTATGTGTTCACAGGCCTACACGTACTGGATGACGGGTCTGCCCCCTTTAACTTCTGGGTCTCCAAATTGGGCACATGGCCTGAGCTTGCCCTTTATGCCTTGGAGGTGCTGGCCTGCCCTGCAGCCAGTGTATTATCTGAACGTGTATTTAGCATGGCAGGGGGCGTTATCACAGACAAGCGCAGCCACCTGTCCAGAGCCAATGTGGACAAGCTCACGTTCATTAAAATGAACCAGGCATGGATCCCACAGGACTTGTCCGTACCTTGTGCAGAATAGACATGTATACCAGTGTTGTGACAAAAACTGTCCGGCCATCGGATTGTTTCCGGCCCATACTGCGAAGGCGCAGCGCTTGCGCAGTACAGAGGACAAGGAGATTCACAAAATCTCTGAAGATGAACGGCGCCTGCGCAGTGAGTGCAGGTTCAAGCCCCACCATCCAAGTGGACATACGGTAGCACATAGTAACAGGGCCCCTCACGGGCTCGGTTCGATCGCCACGCTTCGGGCACGGCCTCACTTGGCTCGGCTTGAACCACGGATGGTGTGGCCTTCACCTGAACTCACCACGCAGGCGCCGTTCGTCTTGGGAGATTTTCGAAATCCCCTTGTCCTACATACTGAGCAAGCGCAGTACAGGGTGGACACTATTTGACGGGGGACAGAATTCGACACATCACCGGCCTTACCCAGCCATAGTTGTATTTTTGAACCAGTGTTGGCTACCTCGTCCTCCTCCACCACCGCTTCCAGCTACACAGCCACATCCACCGCCACCTCAACCTCCTACTCCATATGGACCTCGTCCTCCTAGGTCAAGATTATAATTTTTATTTTATTTTTTTGTAGCGCACAGATCCTTTCCCCCTTACCTGCCTTTATGTTGTTGGCTCCATGCAGGAGGGAGAAAGGCACACCGCACTACCAGCCCATACCCTCCTATATAAAGAGGTTGAGCGGTGTACTTGACGGGCCGTGTCCACAGCCGGAGTCAAAACTCCTCCAGAGGATGATTCTCACCTCTACTGTAGGTAGAGGCAAGTCCTTTAATTCCCAGTAAAGTCAATGTCCACACCAGCTGAAATTACAACTCTTATTCTCTCATGGCAAAATAAACTCTACTCGGATAGAAAAGGTTAGCGCAAAGAAACAGGACAGCTTAAGGTGTGGAGGAGGTCCAGGCACAAACGTAGCACATTCGCTTCACTGCTTAGGTTTCTCAAACAGTTTTAGGTGCACGGTCTCTGCCACAGACCTTGAGGTTGGTCTCTGCCACAGACCGGGTGTACAAGGCCCCTGCCACGGACCTGGAGAACTTTGGTCTCTGCCACAGACCAGGGTGTATAAGGCCCCTGCCACGGGCCGGGTGAATAAGGCCTCTGATACAGTCAAGATGACCTTGAGCTTCTCCTTCTACGAACCTAGCCCATATCAAGGGGAAGACATCTCTCCAGGGAGTCAACAGACCCTTCCTTCACCGTGACTCCCGCATCGGTCCATCAGAATGATCCTCCCTTCCCTGGAACATGGTCCCCTACACGAGGCGGCACCCTAAGACTCCTCGACCCTTAGTGGACTCCAGACGAAGGCTCTGGACTCCAGGCTTTACTCCCGCACCTAGGCCTCCATACCCAGGGCAGCAGGAACTCCAGGATAGTACCTCACCCCGGGCTAAAGGTACCCGAGATGGAACAGGAACACATGCACCCAGACCGAAGGCACCTGGGCGGGGACCCCACTGGACATCAGCCCCCAGGCCAAAGGTCTGCCCCTTTTATATGCTCTCCTGGCATGCACAGCAGGTTCCCCGCCCTGCTGTACTACTGCCAAGAGGGGACACAAAAGGCACAGCACTGTATCGGCGGTTCAACCCTAGCCTACCATGGCAGCGCCACCTGTAGGCCGCAGGGAACTGCACACCAATACTGTCCCCCGAGGACAAAATGGTCCATGAATCCTACAGAATTAGGGTGTTTGAGCCTATTTACCACTCAAACACTTCCCTTAAATTTAGCACCCCGCTACATTTTTATTTCAAAGTATTTTATTTTCCCACTAGCTTATCCATTAAATTGAATAATTTATTCCAGAAAGGGCGTATTCTGGGGCATTCCCACCATATGTGTGGCATCGTGCCGTTGAGTTTCTGAGGTTCTTAATGACTTCCCGTACCTCTTCTGCTGAAAAGGGGGCCTCCAGCATATTTTTTTATTTTTTTATTTTTTTTATGTTATTTTAAGTTATTTCCCTATCCACATTTGTTTGCAGAGCACTTGCCATGCTCTTAACAACATTTTGCTGCCATTTGCAGCCCTCTAGCCCTTTCCATTACTTTTTTAGAGCCTTTTTAGTCCTTAGAAGTCCGGGTCCCCATTGACTTCAATGGGGTTCGGGTTCGGGTCCGGGTTCGGGTTAAAGTTCGGTCCCGAACCCGAACTTTTTTCCAAAGTTCGGCCGAACCCGTACATCCAGGTGTCCGCTCAACTCTAGTCAGAAGTTTTGTGTTGCGTGCAATATACAGCTTCTATACACAGTACAGATGTGCCACTTTACAGGTGGACTAAGGGGACCACCCAATCACTATATTAAAAGGATTTTTTTTATGCTTTCACTTCAAGCATCAATAAATCACTGCTCATTTACAAATAACGTTTTTTACAAACTTTTTTTTCATTGATATATGTCGCCCAGGGCAGAACCCGGACCCCATAGCAATTATATGCCCAATTACTTGCATATAAGCCTTCAAAATGGTCACTTTTGATTTTCACGTTCGGGTCCCATAGACTTCAATGGGGTTCGTAATTCGGTTCCGAACTTTTGCGATGTTCGAAAGTTCTGGTGCAAACTGAACAGGGGGTCGTTTGGCCCATACATATTTACAAGTAGCGATACTCTTATATGCAAGTTATTGCCATAAAAAGTATGTACATGTATCAATGCAAATTTTTTTTTTTTAAATCAAAATATTCCTTTAAATGGGGGGTCCCTTTCGTCTGTCTGTAAATTGGCGCCTCTGTGCGATGTGTAGAACAGTGCCACAGCAATAACAACATTTCTAATGGAAAAAATGTAATTTAAACTTGCTTTTGGCTGTAATTTATTGCCGGCTTCTGGCAATATAGATGAACAATCATGGAAAAAACAGGGGATCCAATTGGCGTGGGGGTCCCCCCCCAAAATCCATACCAGACCCTTATCCAAGCATGCAGCCTGGAGGTCAGGATGGGGGGGACGAGCGAGCAGCCCCCCTCCTGTTTAAATGTATTTTATTCTGTTTTTTATACACACATATATTGTAGCTTTCATATCATTACCAATAAGCATATATACATTAAATTACATTAAATAGGACAAAACCACCACATTTACAACAATATGGATCTATCCTGCAACATCCTGATTTTCTTTTCTCTTCCCCCTCTCCCACAGCTTTCCCCTACCTCTTTCCACCAAAACCCCCTTCCCCCCTGCAAAAAAAAAAACCCACCCACCAAAACTCCCCTCCCTCCCTCATATAAACTTTAAAGTGCTTTGTGCTTTCTTTCCCTTTTTCTTTATCTTTCCCCTTTAATTGACTTACGTGACCTCTGTGTTATTTTTAAAATTATGAGGGGGCGGGATTGTCCCTCTCTACCCCCTGTGCCCTCTAACAACCTTGTGTCCCTAAAGAAAACCACAGCAAAAAAAAAACACACACTCTCTTATTTCAACTATAAAGTGCTACGTGCCCTCTTTCCCTTTCCCTCCTTTTTTTTCCCTCTTCCTTCACCTTAATTAACTTCTGTGACATCTGTGTTTTTATTGATTTATGAGGGGGCAAGAGTATCACTCTCTACCTCCAGTAAAACTCTAACAACCTTGTGTAACAAAAAAAAAAAGAAAAAAAAGGGGGTGGGGGTAGCCACACTGCTCCTTTGCTGGGGTACTTGGCTGAAATTCCCTAAATACTGCCCTCACTTCTCATATGACTCGCATATACCGGTGAGTGTCTAAACTCTTACCAACCCTTCCAAGTTCTGGTATATCCAATTTTAGATTCCTTATGTAAGTATGTTACCTCTTCCATAAATCTTGTTTTGTCTACCTCCCTCAACCATTCCTGTATCGTCGGGGCTTGCTTTATCCTCCACTGTTTCGGAATTAATATCTTTGCTGAATTCAATAAAATTGGTATAATTCCTGCTCTGTATTTCTTCCTTGGGATAGCCATTGCATGGAACAAACATTGCCATGGGTCCAAACCAATTTCAATCCCACTGATCCTCTTAATTAGGTCTAATATTTCCACCCAATATGGCTGGATCTTGGGGCACTGCCACCATATATGGGCGTGAGTTCCCACCTCCCCGCACTCCCTCCAACATAAGGGTGATGCCTGGGGATTCATCTTATGTAATTTTGCTGGGACATAATACCACTTAGTTAATAATTTATAGTTCATTTCTTTTATCCGTGTCCTCAGAGGTGAAGTGGACGTAGTCTAAAACTTTACTTCTCATTGTTTCTGATAATGAAAGATTCAATTCTAATTCCCAACTCTTCGTTGGGCACACGGATCTTCCATCTAAGTGTGTCATCAACAATCTTATAAATACTAGAGATTCCATGCCTATCTGTCCCCCCTTGGTCGACTAATTTTTTCCATGGATTCAGCCTACCAGTCCCCCAAAGGGGTTTTGGGAGGGACTCTACAAAATGATGAAGTTGTTTATATCTCCAAACATCCCATGGAGTTGTCCCATATCTTTCACGCAATTCCGATAGTGAACAGAGAACATTCCCCTTCATAACATCTTTTAGTCTCAGGTAGGTCTCAGGTAGGTCGATGTGGTCCATTTTAAATATAATTTATTGTCTTTCCCCGGTGGAAAATAGTTATTTCCTGTTAAGGACATTAGGGGGCTATTGTATTGTCCCTGTATACTTTTAATTAATTTATCCCACGTTCTCAATGCTTCTAAAGTAATTGGTGTCCCATTGACCAAGAGACCTCTATACTGCCTTGGGATCCAGATAATCTGTCCCAGCACAGATTTACTAATGTTTTCCTCCAATTCCGCCCATTTTTTTTGCAGAGGAGCATGGTCCAGTCCATAATCCTCCGCAATATTGCTGCCTCATGATATTTTTCAAGATCGGTGAGGAATACCCCTCCCTTCTCTTATGGTCTAGTCAATGTCTTATAGGCAATACAATTATTTCTATTGTTCCATACAAATTTCTGTATTACCGTTCCAGGGATATTAATTGGGAGGCTTTGGAAAATATACAGGGCTTTTGGAAGGATCATAATTTTAATCACACTTATCCTGCCAAACCATGACAGTCTGTGTGCAGGATATCCTTTCAGTTAATTTTTAATTTTATTCAGGAAAGGTATATAATTATCTTGATATAAGTCTAAGATTGATTTTGACAGGAATACACCCAAATATCTCAGTCCCTTTTGTTTCCTACGTAAAGGGATATCATTTTCTAAGGTCTCTGCTTTCAATTGAAGGGACAGAAATATTTAATATCTCTGTTGTTTCCATATTTATCTTTAAATTTGATACCCTCCCATAGTTCTTCAATTCTTCCAAAATCTTTGGAAGTGTTTGTGTAGGGTTTGTTAAATACACCATAATATCATCTGCAAAGGCGATACCTTGTCTTCTTGACCCCCAACCTCTATACCTTGAATTTCCTGATTAGCTCTTATGGATGCTAGAATGAGAACACAAAAAGTAAGGGGGACAGTGGGCAACCCTGGCGTGTACCATTAAATAGTCGAAAAGTTTCCGAGAGGGTTCCATTTACTTGAATTTGGGCCGTGGGGTTGGAGTACAAAGCCTCTATCCATCTAAGCATGCGGGGTCCTATGCCAAATTTATATAGTGTCTGTAGCATAAAGTCCCAGTCCAGCCTGTCAAAGGCCTTCTCGGCATCTATTGACAGGAACAGGGCTGGCTTTCTACCTTTCTTTGCTTCATGTATTAAGAGGATTGTTTTTAATATATTGTCCCTAGTCTCTCTCCCGGGGACGAAACCCGCTTGATCTTTCCCTATATATTCTGGCATGTATAGCTTTAGTCTTTCGGCCAATATCCTTGCGTACATTTTTACATCCTCATTGATCAGGGATAATGGCCTTTTAAAGCTAGAGCACAATGTAGGATCTTTTCCTTCTTTTACTAAGAGAGATATATAGGCGTGCAGGGCTTCCCCTTGTATCTTAAGGCCCTCCCCTATAGAATTCATATATAAATGATAATAAGGAGACAAAATTACGATAAACTTTTTAAAATATAAGGATGTGTAACCATCCGGACCAGGACTTTTTCCTCCCTATTTTTAATTGCCTGCTCTATTTCTTGTTTATAAATATCACTGTCTAATATCCTTGAATCCTCTTCTGGTACCGGCAGTTTTATCCCCCCTAGGTACTGTTCTATTTTGTATATCCCCGGGGTCTTGTGAGTCGTTTACTTTATATAATGATTGATAGTACTCCGTAAAGATTTTGCTGATGTCCCTAGTAGAGTATTTCATCTCCCCTTTTTTATATTTCATCTTTACTATAAAACTCAGGTTCCTTCTGGGTTTAATCTGCCCAGCCAACAATCTCCCTGATTTATTCCCGAATTCATACTGCTTTTTGGCCAGTCTAGTAAAGGCTTGTTTGGTATCCTGCTCCATCAAGTCCCTCATGGCTTCCTGTTTTCCTGTCAGTTTAACCATTACCCCACTGTCATTTACTCTTTTATGTTTCTGTTCCAGTTCCTGAATTTCTTGTAGAAGGGACTGCTTTTGGGCTGTCCAAATGTTTTTTCTCTTCGCCCCCTCTGCTATTAATCTCCCTCTCATAAAGACTTCATGGGCTTCCCACAAGACAGTTGGCACAATATTCTCTATATTGTTCTCTGTAAAAAAGAAATTCAGTTCCCTTTCCAAGTCTTCCAAAATACCCTGATTGTGTAGAAGTGATTCGTCCAGCCTCCAGGATCTTTGCCTCTCTGGTATATCTTTTATACCAGAGCACCCCCAACTTACGTTTGTGTTGACTTCTGCACGCATGCTCGGAGGGATGGGTAGCTTTTATTAATTTTTTCTTATTAATTTTACTTTTTATTTTTACACTGTCCCTTTAACTTATTTATTTTTTTGCAGACTTTCATTTCTATTACAAGGAATTAAATCACCCCTTTTAATAGAAATAAGTGTAGCGGACACCTCTCTCCACTCCCCTTTTGGCTTCGGCTCACAATGTCTCTGGTCTAGGGGTATTTGATAGGGGAGGGAGCGGGTGAGCTATGCCTGGCTTCCACCACAGATGTACGTGTGGTATTAGCAATGTCTCTGTTGTTTCTTTACCTTTGGGTCTGTGCTGTGCATCGGGATCCTCCCTCCAAGAGTCACCGTGAACTTCGTCTGCTAGGAATTGAGCCCCACACCATTAAAGTCCAACACTCCTTTATTGTAGAACATAACATGGACTCCCTTGAAGACAGAACAGAACAGGAGGTGTGGGTGCGAATAGGCCCAGACACAATTCGATCCTCCACTCTCCTCCTGGAGAGTAAGCTATGGTCTCCGCACGAGGGAAATTTTCCTTCCGGACGGTGTCCGACAAGAGACTCACCCGTCACCGGCAGTATGCTGCACCGGGTCTTCAGGTGAGGAGCTCTCCTCGGTCCATTGCGCCCACCTTGGATTCAGGCATCCATCCCCGGAGTACCTTAGGATCCTTCCCTCGCGGAACTCAGTGTTGGGCACTGAGCTCCGGACCTCGGTCCAAGTACCTCACCCCAGGCCAAAGGTGCCTGGGATGGAACCCGATCTCCGATTGTCCTCTAGGCCTAGGCCGCCTAGAGGACCGACACGAACCACCGTCCGCAAGCTGAAGGTGCCTGGGACTACGAACCCCATGACAAAAATGGCCGGCCCCTTTATACCCTCTCCCAGCAAGCATGGCGGGTTCCCCGCCCCACCATACCGCTGCCGAGAGAGGACAAAAAGGAGGCTCGGCACATAGTGATGTTCATCCCTCAGCCCACGGTGACTGCCCCACCTGGTGGACCGCCGGGAACACACACCACTGGTGTCACCGCCAGATTCAAAAATACACCCGGGAAAGTACATACCCGCTACATAAGCATGACAGGTCCTCTTTATTGAGAGATCAAACAACACCTGATATCTCTCATTAACCTTTAAAAGCAAAAGAAAATATGACATTTTGACTTTAAGGGAAAAAAATAATCCGAGAGGTGGAAGTCAGACGTTGCTCCGGTCCTCCAAGGGCATAGAGCTGAGTGGGGGCTATCTTGCCCTCATTCGGCTTCCTGCCTAGCCATTGGCCACCCTAGATTGGTATCCGAGTTAACGATGGGTCCGTTAAGCTTAGGAACCACCGGGAAGCGTGGGAGGGAGGGAGCACCTATCAAAGTGATCTTGTGGCGAATCTGCCGCTGGGACCACTTTTAGATGAAAGCCGGCCGCCTGATGTAAATAACGATACCAGGGTTATGGTAGCTAGCTGCAGTCATAACCCCGGTATTTATCGTCAAAGTAATGACATATATTTACAGTTAGGCGGTCGGCAAGCATCACCTATGTCACAGATGCACGCTTTTTTGTCATTTTGAGTATATATTTACTTGTCGCAACCTCATCTTTTATATTTTACCAAAAATGTGTGTAATTTATTGCGCTTGTGTGCCCTAAAATTAGCTTTAGCGTATTTTTACTGAAACTTTACATTTCCTAGACCATTGCGCTAAGATTGTGTAATATAAAAAAATTGGAACTACCACCATTTCATTGTCTAGAATGTCTGCTTTCAGAAAATATATAATGTTTGGTGGTTTTATGCAATCTTTAGGGCTAGAATTATTTTTTAGATGTGTATGCAAAAAACGCTAAAATTTCTCTGGCAGCAAAAGAAAAAAAAATATTAAAAAGTGTAAAGAATGGTATTGAAACAAATAAAAATAAGAAAATCATATTTTAATGCACCCCTTTGATCCACCTACACACCAATGAAAACATGCAGAAGAGGGCGCACACATGTATGTAAGCATATATTTTTACAACCATTGGAGTGGGAGCAAAAATTCTAAAACCATGGTTCCTGATCCTAAAGGCTTTGCCTAACAAGACTTTTGGTTACCAATGTTTTTTTCGATTTCATGGGTGCACACAATTTTATGGCTTCACATGTTTGGTATCTATTTACTCAACACATCCCCTTCTTTTATATTTTACCCCAAAAATTAGCATAATGTATCTTTTAATAAAAATTGGGTATGATATGTGCACAAATATCATGCAACATAAAAAAAAATAAGTCAACTGTCTCCATTTTATTAAAAAATCAGCTTTGACCAGGCGCCAAGGTAGACAAGTGGATAAGCTGGTGCAATGACCACTGCCTCAGATTCACTACTTAATGGTGACTCCTTTATCTTGTAGCATCCTATGGAACTACCCTTACATGCAATTGTGTCTCCTATACTGTGTGCATCAATGGAAACATACAGTCCCATAGCCTAGGATAGGAAGGCACTCCCCTTCTCCCCCCTCCTCCTCCTCCCCCTCCCTTCTCCAAGCTGGCTGCAGACTGCACTGTCCACTAGGCTTGTGCAATTCGTTTCGTACCGAATCGAAATTCGTCCGAATTTAGCAACTTTCGGACATTCGGAAGCATTCGAATTTCCGAACAAAGCGATTACGAATAAAACCGAATCCGAAATAAATTATATCGCAAATAGCGAATGCCCGAATGTCTTCGGCATAATTTGTTGTGAAAAAAGTTACGAATGTACGAATCCATTCGAAGCACAATAACACTCTGCTCTGCTCTCTGCTTCTCCCTCACCGTGCTGAACTCCCTCTCAAAATGGTGTACAGGGGCGGAGGCTATAGCCGCATGTAAAATACAAAAGTAAAATGCGAGATTTCAAATCCATACGAAGCACAATAACACTCTGCTCTGCTCTCTGCTTCTCCCTCACCGTGCTGAACTCCCTCTCAAAATGGTGTACAGGGGCGGAGGCTATAGCCGCATGAAAAAAACGAAAGTAAAATACGAGATTTCGAATCGTTACAAATAACCGCTATGTATTTAGAAAAGTACAAATCCATTCGAAGCACATTAGGCATAATAGGCAGCGTCGTTGTGAGAGAGACACAAACAATTACGAATCAACTAACTCAAAAAAGTTACGAAAGTAGGAGTTGTGTCCAGAATCAACGAAAAACAATGTACTCTACCGAAAGTATGAATTATAAATCAACTAAAAATAAGGCTTACATTAATACGAATCATTCCGATTCAACGAAAAATGTCGCTTGCGAAAATACGAATTAGTCCGAACACGAAAAATCCCGTCTAGCAAAATTACGAACGATTACGAATCAACAGGACCGAAAAGAAACTAACCAAAACTAAACAAATTTTTCCGTTGTGCACAAGTCTACTGTCCACTGTTAAATCTTTCTTGTGAAGACTGTAAGCAGCACTGAGAGAGCAGGTGTCAGCAGCATTGAAAGTTATAAACCACAAGTGCTGAGGAAAGAATGTGAACAAATAATTCACCTGGGAATGTTTATTTTACTGTACTCAATGTGTTAAGCTAAAACGTAGGGACCACTACTCTGTCGTCAGAGCTATCTGTCAGGGTGCCGCTGCTCTCTACGGGTTTGTATACTGAGCCTGAATCTGAGTGAGGCTTCCCCTTCGCTCTCATCTGCCACGCTCAGCAACATGTAGGCCTCTTCACTAGTGTACCTTTGTCTGGACATTTTGGCCACTAAATTTATAGGTACAACTAGTGAGATTCACAGGCAAAATAGCACCTGGTTTTCAGAGACTGCTTCAATCGCTACCAAAAAAATTAACTGTTAAGCCCCGTACACACGATCGGATAACCTATGGATTTTCGTCCGATGGATTTGTCCATCGGAAATCCGATGAAACTGTTTTTCATCAGTCTTGGCCACACACCATCAGTCAAAAAACCTACCGTTCCAAACGCGGTGACGTAAAACACTCCGATGAGCCGAGAAAAATGAAGTTTAATGCTTCTGAGCATGCGTCGACTTGATTCTGAGCATGCGTGGGTTTTTTAACCGATGGACCTGCCCATAGACGATCGTAAATTCCCATCGGTTTTTTATCCATCGAAAAAATTTAAAACAAGTTCTATTTTTTACAACCGATGGAAAAAAGACCGATGGGTACCATACACGATCGGTTGGTCTGATGAAAACCATCCATCGGACGGTTTTCATCAGGCAAACCGATCGTGTGTACGGGGCTAAGCGTTAGCAGGGATCAGGCGTGACTAGTTTATTTTCAGTAGCATTTCCTTATTGTGCACTGATAATCAGAAACTGCAATCTACTGCATTTGCTCCTCACTCAATGCCATGATACCAGGAATTAGTATTATATTAACTTTCACTACATGACACGATAAAATAACCTATATAAACTTCCTGATGTTGTGATATGAAACCACATACCACAAGTCCCAAAAGCTTAAAGGGGTTGTAAACGTTCGTTTTTTATTTTCTAAATAGGTCCCTTTAAGCTAGTGCATTGTTGGTTCACTTACCTTTTCCTTTGATTTCCCTTCTAAATGTTTTTTTTTTCTTTGTCTGAAATTTCTCACTTCCTGTTTCTCCTCCTCAGTAAACTTCACACCATCATCCGAGCGGTGTTTAGTCAGCCAGTGTAGTGTCATATTTTGCTCCCCATCACAGATTGCTCCGGAAGTGACGTTCCCCCCGCCGCCATCTTGCTACACCCCACACTCCTGCACAGTAATGATAGAGTGAGAAGGGGGCAAGCGGAGATCTTGTTACACCCACCGGAGTTTTCGATTTCACGGTTGTTTTCAGCACAAAACGGAGCTTATATGCTTTAATACAGTATTTGGAAATCGGACGGACTGTTTAGATGTTAAATTTTAAAAGCAGAGGTGTTCTGTCACAGTAGCAACCATGTGAGGTCAGCAGGTTTGCTGCTGCTTTTAAAATTTAACATCTAAACAGTCCGTCCGATTTCCAAATACTGTATTAAAGCATATAAGCTCCGTTTTGTGCTGAAAACAACCGTGAAATAGAAAACTCCGGTGGGTGTAACAAGATGTCCGCTTGCCCCCTTCTCACTCTATCATTACTGTGCAGGAGTGTGGGGTGTAGCAAGATGGCGGCGGGGGGAACGTCACTTCCGGAGCAATCTGTGATGGGGAGCAAAATATGACACTACACAGAACAGCTTACTGAACAGCTTACTGAGGAGGAACAGGAAGTGAGAAATTCAGACAAAGAAAACAAAGGAAAAAAAAACATTTAGAAGGGAAATCGAAGGGAAGGGTTAGTGAACCAACAATGCACTAGCTTAAAGGAACCTATTTAGAAAAAAAAAAAAACCTTTACAACCCCTTTAAGGTGTTACTGAAAGTTTTCATGAACCTTAAAATTCTTATAGCTTGCAGATGGTGATACAATACGCCATATACTACTTCTATTACTGTCATTACTGATGAGAGAGTTTGGTTTGCTAGAACCAATAGAACCAATGAGCTTATTAATACTCATAGGTTTAGTTATATTTTCACTGGTTTCAGTACCTGCCTGATCGAACCACTGTCCTAAAATTCAGTGTAAACTAGGGGGGAAACATTTTCAACATTAAACAATTTGGTCTGGAGCTAGGCGATGTTGTCCTACCCATGTCACAGTCTGCTCCCATATAGGGTGATGGGAGGTGTAGGACGACACCCTTTGCTTAAGGCTTAGCATCACATAGCGATGATTTAGTTCTTTCCTGATTGTTCTATAGTAGTGTCGTAAGAATTTACACAAGTATTTTCCTTGACATTGTCCGAAATGTTTGACAGATGCTGTTTACCTCTTGCTTGTTTAGCATGATAAAAGTCAATAAATTTTTTTTAAAACTAATACTCATAGGTGTGCACACAGGGATTCCCCCTGCTGTACCCCCCCCCCCCTCACTGCCAGCTTTCCTCCTCTCCTCTCCCACCGGCTGCTGCAGGGATGTTTTAGAATGGAGAACACGGGAAGGGGCTGGTAAATATGTCCTTTTATGAATGAACACAGTCAGGAATCAGTTGTGATCCCTGACTGTGTTCATTCATAATTGAAGCATAATAAACTGTTTTTACTATACTTAAGTTTGTGAATTAAGCCACTCAGCACAGAGCACTGCCCATTCATTCACTGTCCAGTGCAGCTGAGACTGCAGGGAAAAGGGCCGGGGAATCTCTGTCATTAGTCCCTTCCTTTGTCTCAAAAGTTTAGACACCTGATATTTCACCACAGCCCCCCAACAGGGCAAATAAAAAGAAAAAGAATTGTAACAAAAATGAATAAAAAATATTATACGTATTATTATTGTAAAAAAAATGTAACATTGGTAAAGAATATTTTAAAATAAAATAAAAATAAAAAACTGCTGACACCTTCCACTGCTCTACTGACACCATTCACGGTCCTAATAACACCATCCACTGTCCTACTGACACCGTCCACTACTACATTGTCCATGTTTTAATGCATTTTAAAATGTTTGTTTACATTTATTTATAAGAGTTTGTTTGTGTGTGTATGTAAATACTGTGTATATATATATATATATATATATATATATATATATATATGTAGCGGGGTCTCTAAATTTGTATTCGTGGAGGATTGGGCGGTGTAATAATCTCCTTGGCCTGTGGGTGGCGGGGTGCCCGCAGGCTCAAGGTAGATTCACTGCCATAGTGCTGTCCTTTTTGTCCCTTCTCGGAGATGGTACGGCGAGGGCGGGGAACCTGCCGTGGCGTCATTGGAGGGGATAAAAGGGGGAGACGCCCTGGTCACGGGGTCTTGCTCTTCTGGAGGTTCTTCATCACGCACTCAGGCACCTTAGGCCTGGGTGTGGGCGGTTCTGGATTCTGGCTCAGGTGCCCTAGGCCTGACCGGGATGGAGTTGGAGTCCATCCCAGGCACCTTCAGCCTGGGGTGAGGTACTAAACCAGGAGGCCTGGGGCCCAGTGACTTTGACTGGGTCCCGCAAGGGTGGAGACGTCCGAGGGTCCCTGAAGTGGATGGGGCCCATGTCTGAGGCGAGGAGGCCGGGGAGGTTACCCATTCGGAGAGTCTGGAGCAGCATCAACCCAGTGACGGATGGGCCTCTGGTAACTCTCTTGGAGGGACATCTTCCCCTGACAGGGGCCACAACGCAGCAAAGGTACTCCTATCTACGTTCTCTTGAGTCGCTGGTAGAGACTCTCAAGTTCTAAGTCCTTTCTAGCTAAGGCTATAGTAACCGCTGCGAGATTGCAGTGGTCTAGCTGACAATCAGGACAGTGCCTCGACCTGCTCATCCCCTTGTATCAAACTGTTATCAAGTCGCAACCAGTTGGCTACTGAAGCACTGTTTATTGTGGGAAATGCAATAAAACAAGAGTTGGACTGTGATCAGTGTGTGGAACTCTGGTTAATAGGAGCAGAGGGAAGTGTTGGCACAGCAGGACTTAAACCTTTACAGAAGCACACAGGCCCGAGGAAATATCTGGTACTGGCCTTCACCTCACCCACAGCTATGGGGAGGACATGGGCCGTAGCGCATCTCACTCTGTCGTGTGTGATACCCCTAGAAGAAAGAGATGGGGTGAGGTCGCTACATATATATATATATTGTGAGGGGGTTAGCTCGGCAGCGGGTGTGTGTGACCCCCGGGATGGGCTCCCCACACAAAAACAGGCCCAGCAGACGGAGGTTGTGGTTTTCAAAACCAAAAAGGTGCGGTTTATTTTCTATTTACAGTGACAAAAACACAGCAAGGCAAAAGAAACATAACCAAAATAAATCCTGGTCAACTTGACCTCTGACTAAACATACAGGTTTCCTAACTAACAACTGGGATCAGCCTAGTGCTGTCCTAGTCCCTAAGTCCCTGGTTTTAAATGTCCAAGCAAATAGCCACACAGGCTTTCTCTCACCGCACAGGGGTTCACTCTCCCTAGACAGTCCACACAGGTCTGCTTCCAGGCATGAGCTAACATCTAATGAATCTGGGAGTTTCTTATAGAGGCCTAAATGAGCTGACAAGCCTCAGCTGGTCTCATCAACTCCCTGTCTGCACGACGCCCAGCCCTCTCCCTAGAGGTATGAGTCATCAATGAGCCCACTAGTCTCAGCTGGGCTTATACAACTCTCCACCTAGTTGTATAAGTCGGCGTAAAGCCTGAATCTGGGCGAAATATATCTACCCCCCTGGATGCAACCAGGTGACTTTACCTTCCTGCTGTCACATACCCCCCCCCCCTCTTGTTTTAACCTCGGGGTTGGAACACCAGCAATCAGGCATTCATGTACTCGAGACAAAGCATCCACATTCCCCATTTGAACGCCAGGGCGATGCTTTACTGTGAAGTTGAATTCCTGGAGGGCCAGGAACCACCTATTCACTCTTCTATTTGTTTCCTTGTTTTGAGCCATCCACTTTAACGGAGCGTGATCCGTAACCATGTCAAAGTGCCTACCTAGCAGGTAGTACCGAAGGGAATCTAGAGCCCACTTCACCGCTAAACACTCCTTTTCAACGGTGGCGTAATTTACCTCATGGGACTTCAACTTCCTGCTGAGGTAAATGACTGGGTGCTCTTCCCCGTTCCAGACCTGGGACAATACTGCTCCTAACCCCACATCTGACGCATCACTTTGTACGACAAAGTCTTTAGAGAAGTCGGGTGAGTACAACACTGGCTGGCTACATAAGGCTTGTTTCAAGAATTGGAATGCTGCCTCAGCCTCGGGGGTCCATTTAATCATGACCGACCCTTTCCCCTTCGTCAGGTTGGTTAGGGGCACAGCCTTAGAAGCAAAGTGGGGAATGAATCGCCGATAATACCCAGCGATTCCCAGAAAGGCTCGTACCTGCTTCTTGCTGTTGGGACGTGGCCAACTCTGGATGGCCTCGACTTTGTTGAGTTGGGGTTTTATTACTCCCCTCCCAATGGTGTACCCAAGATATTTGGCCTCCTCCTGCCCAATGGTACACTTCTTGGGGTTAGCCGTAAACCCTGCTTCCCGAACAGAGTCCAGGACTGCTTGCACTTTTGGCAGATGTGAGGCCCAATCTGTGCTATGGACAATTATGTCATCCAGGTAAGCCGCAGCATACTTCCGATGGGGCCTCAGCATCTGGTCCATTTTCCGCTGGAATGTGGCCGGCGCATTCTGTAACCCGAACGGCATTCTTTTATATTGGAACGCCCCGTCTGGGGTTACAAATGCGGTTTTCTCTTTGGCCGACTTGGCCAGGGGGATTTGCCAATACCCTTTTGTGAGGTCAAGAGTCGTCATGTATCGGGCTGTTCCCAGCCGGTCGATCAACTCATCTATACGTGGCATGGGGTAGGTGTCAAATTTTGTAACTTTGTTCAACTGACGAAAATCGTTACAAAATCGCCAGCTCCCATCCGGTTTAGGCACCAACACAATGGGACTAGACCAATCACTTTGGGACTCCTCTATCACCCCTAAGTTCAGCATTTTCTGTACTTCCTCCCGTATTGCCTCCCGTCGGGCCTCTGGGATCCGATAGGGTTTTAACTTCACCCTTTCACCGGGCGGGGTAATAATGTCATGCTCTACCCCAGATGTTTGTCCCGGCAGCTCAGAGAATACCTCCTTGTTGCGAAGCACAAACTCCTTAACCTCCTGTTGTTGGGGTTGTGACAAGGTGGCTGCGATTCCAACCTCAGGAATCACGCAACCAGTTTGAGCGGGTGACCAAGTGTCTGCGACTAGGGACTCTCTATCCCTCCAGGCTTTCAACAGATTAACGTGATAGATCTGTTCGGGCTTTCGCCTTCCTGGTTGTCTGACCTTGTAATTCACTTCGCTCACTTTTTCCATTATCTCGTAGGGGCCTTGCCATTTGGCAAGGAATTTACTTTCAACCGTAGGGACAAGTACCAATATCCTATCCCCCGGGGAAAAGGTACGGGTCTTGGCTCCACGGTTGTACACTCTCTGCTGTGCCAACTGCGCTTGGGCCAAATGTTCCTTCACGATGGGCATTACCTGTGCAATTCGATCTTGCATCAGGGCGACATGCTCAATCACACTCCTGTGGGGAGAACTCTCACTTTCCCAAGTTTCCTTGGCAATATCCAACAGCCCTCTTGGGTGTCTCCCATACAGTAACTCAAAGGGGGAGAATCCCGTAGAGGATTGGGGCACCTCCCTAATAGCAAACATCAAATAAGGAAGTAGACAGTCCCAATCCCTTCCATCTCTATCCACCACTTTCTTCAACATTTGTTTTAGGGTTTTGTTGAATCTTTCAACCAGCCCATCGGTTTGGGGGTGATACACAGATGTACGCAATTGCGTCACTTTGAACAATTTACACAGCTCTTTCATAACCCGGGACATAAAGGGTGTACCTTGGTCCGTAAGCAGTTCTTTACAAATACCCACCCGGCTAAAAACAAGAGATAGCTCTTTGGCTATGGTTTTGGCCGAGGTATTTCTGAGAGGGATCGCTTCTGGATAACGGGTGGCATAGTCCATTATAACCAATATGTACTGGTGCCCCCTAGCGGACTTGATTATAGGACCTACCAAATCCATTGCGATTCTCTCAAACGGGACCTCAATGATGGGTAGAGGGACCAGCGGGCTACGGAAATGTGGCATCGGGGCCGACCTCTGACACACAGGGCAGGAGGAACAATAATTTTCTATGTCCTTCATCACCCCAGGCCAATAGAATCTCTGTAATACCCTCTCTCGGGTTTTCTCTGTCCCCAGATGACCTCCAAGAATGTGCCCATGGGCCAACTCCAACACCAACTTCCTGTAAGGTTTGGGCACCACAAGCTGCTCAACGGTTTCTTCTGCCCTTTTTGCCACCCGATACAGTAGGTCCTTCTCTACGCTGAAGTATGGGTAAGTGCAGGTATTATCTGGGTTCACTAACTCGCCATCTATTTTCACTACGTTTTCCCGTGCCTTTATTAGGGCGGGGTCTTTCAACTGTTCTGTGGCAAAGTTTTCCCTGTGAACCTCAAGATCAGAAAACTCCACAGACGGTAGGTTTTCGTCTGAGGAGGTGGGCTCCTCTCCAGTTTCTTGAGTCTCCCCTGCCAATACTGACAAGGGAAATTCCGGAGAGTCCTCACCACTCTCAGGGGAGTTCTGGCTATCACATTCCTGGTACATAGGGGCACCAGTGGGGGGCTCAGGATCATCCCACAGTTCCCAGAACTTCGGAAAATCCCTTCCCACAATGGCGTCATGCGGTAACTGAGATACTAAGCCCACTGGATGAGAGAGGGTACCTTTGGGGGTCTCGAAACACACTGTAGTCACTGGATACTCTCGGGTGTCCCCATGCACACAAATAACGGCTACCTTGCTATTCCCAGAGACCTCTGTTTTAACTAACTCAGCCTTTATCAGGGTCACAAGGCTACCTGAATCCAGCAATACCACAACATTTCTACCATTAATACACATTTTGCATAAATGTTTCTCAGTTCCCCGAATGGCAGTGCATGCGACTGTCGCACACAGCGACTGACGTCTGCCCGTCAGAAAGTCACACTGCATGGGTTCCTCCACAACCGGGCAATTTGCTGCAATATGTCCCGCTTGCCGGCAGCGGTAGCAAACGATCCTTCTTGCGGCCTCTTGAGCCGCTGATTTCCCAGGCTGTTCTCGCCAAACTTAGGGTAGAGCTCCCACCCTCTCACTCTCTCCACCCTCACCCCTTGGAATCCTCTTATCCGCCCCTGGGGATGGTCTGGTCTTAGGGTGGAAAGTCCGAGTGTCTCTGGAAGAGGCCGTCAGGTTCTCTGTAGCCAAGTATTTCTCCACACGATCCACAAGACCATCGGCCGTCTCTGGGTCTCCATGGCTTACCCACTTTTGGATGGCAGTAGGAAGAGCTCTCAAAAACCGATCCATTACAACACGTTCCACAATCTTTGGTGCGGACAAAGTCTCTGGCTGTAGCCACTTTCTGCTCAGGTGAATGAGATCATACATTTGAGACCTGGGGGGTTTTCCAAGCTGGAAAGTCCAGTTATGCACACGCTGAGCCCGGACAGCCAGGGTGACACCCAGCCTTGCCAATATTTCAGCTTTTAGCATCACATAGTCTTTTGCTTGGTTAGGCTCTAGGTCATAGTAAGCTTTCTGCGATTCACCAGTTAACAGAGGAGCCACTAGTCCAGCCCACTGCTCCTCAGGCCACTTTTCTCTTTCAGCGGTCCTTTCAAATGTGGTCAAAAATACCTCTGGATCATCCTCTCCAGTCATTTTTGTCAATAAACGACTCACCCCAAAGGACGCGGTATTAGTGGGACGGCTTTCCTCACTGGTCTGCGGACGTTGCTGCATTACTGCTTCCATCTGTTGTTGTAGTCTCTGCTCTTGCTTCTGCAACAGGTCTATGAAGCGGGCCTCAGATTGCTGCTGGGCTTGTTGCTGAGCCTCCAGACTCTGTTGCAAAGTTGCAAGGCTCTGTTGATGAGCTTGCTGCTGGGCTGCAAGGCTCCTTTGCAAACCTGCATTTGTCTGCTGTTGATTGGCATTTGCTAGAGCCAGCTGTTTCAGTATCTCCTCCATGCTGGCTTAAAAAAAACTGCCACTGGTTCTCCACCAACTGTGAGGGGGTTAGCTCGGCAGCGGGTGTGTGTGACCCCCGGGATGGGCTCCCCACACAAAAACAGGCCCAGCAGACGGAGGTTGTGGTTTTCAAAACCAAAAAGGTGCGGTTTATTTTCTATTTACAGTGACAAAAACACAGCAAGGCAAAAGAAACATAACCAAAATAAATCCTGGTCAACTTGACCTCTGACTAAACATACAGGTTTCCTAACTAACAACTGGGATCAGCCTAGTGCTGTCCTAGTCCCTAAGTCCCTGGTTTTAAATGTCCAAGCAAATAGCCACACAGGCTTTCTCTCACCGCACAGGGGTTCACTCTCCCTAGACAGTCCACACAGGTCTGCTTCCAGGCATGAGCTAACATCTAATGAATCTGGGAGTTTCTTATAGAGGCCTAAATGAGCTGACAAGCCTCAGCTGGTCTCATCAACTCCCTGTCTGCACGACGCCCAGCCCTCTCCCTAGAGGTATGAGTCATCAATGAGCCCACTAGTCTCAGCTGGGCTTATACAACTCTCCACCTAGTTGTATAAGTCGGCGTAAAGCCTGAATCTGGGCGAAATATATCTACCCCCCTGGATGCAACCAGGTGACTTTACCTTCCTGCTGTCACAATATATATATATATATATATATATACAGTGTATATATATATATAAATGTGGCACCCTCTACCATAGGTAGGTGCTAGGTAGGAGTTTTGTGAGGTAGAACTGTCAGTGCAGGTAAATTTAGGCAGGCCTATTATCAGGCTAGGCCTGCTTGTTTTGATCTGGGGGCAGGGAGGGGTTAGTGTAGCAGTGGGTGTGACCACCTGTACTTCAGGACTTGGGCGCCTGCCCTGCTTCCAGGGATATTGTTCTGGAAGAGGGACAGGGCCAAGACCTGGAGTGACAGGCAGCTCCTGTGAGGAGCCCTGACCAATCCCCACTTGGTATTGGCAGGCCTCCAATATAAGCTGAGGTAACAGCTCACTGGGGAGGAGTTGTCGGCCGGGTGAAGTATAGAATGGAGTCCTAGATAGCAGCAGGGGCCCCATCCCTATCTGGGGGGGGGGGGGGGTTGCGAGGCCCAGCGGAGGATCCCGGGAGAGCTGGGAGGGAGCCTCATCCTTACACGGTCATGGAAGAGGTATCCCGGAAGAGAGGGGCTGGAGAAGCTATTGGAAGGGATGTCCGGTTAAAGTTCTCTAACATGGACTCAGGGCATGTGAAGGTCGGTGAGTGTGACACAGTGGATGTTCTGGAGGAGGTAAGCCAGGGGAGGTGGGTGCGAGGCCAGAGGAGAGACTCTGGGAATCCTGTCAAATCGCTGCAGCCTGCGGGTGCAGGATTTGCAGGCCGGACTAGCCTCATACCCTCAGCCAATTCACTCTGTATTTTCTTCCAAACTATATCGGGGGCCCTATAAACAGATTTCAAGTTCGTTACTACTACGCAACCCTCACCTTGAAAATAAGGTAAAGGAAAGCCATAATAAAAACCTTGCATCAAAAAACTAGCTCTCTCCTTGTTTGGGTATTTGCCCAACCACTGGAGCATATTTCCCAGGTTCGCTGGTGTGTGCGCTTTTGTTAGCGTGGTCTCTGTGGAATTGCAAAGCCAAGTACCTTTTATAGCATTTCACAACTGGATGCAACCCTGTGCAGAAAGAACACTCATGCTCGTACCTGCAAGAAGTGTTCCATCTGCACTGAGATTCGTTAAAGGAAAAACAAATTCCTTTCTTATAAGCTGAGGGTACATTGCTTACCGTATTCTGCCGAACAGTCGTCGGCTTCTGTGGAGTGATTAAATTTAGCCATAAGTCGACATCCTTCATCCCAAACTTAAGGGTGGGATGCACGGCCAACTTTTGACAAAAAGATTTGTCATATTGGAACCATCCCATACCACCAAAGTTCCTATACGCCTCCAAAACATGTTCTAGATGCTGAAATAGACCACTACATGATTCATGTTTTCTTTCAGCCAAGACACTGGAAAAAATACAGCATCCTTGAAGCCAGTTGAAAAAAGATCTAGGTATAAATTTATGGTCATCTTGTTTTTCATCAGATTTTTTTTCATGGTGAAAAGAAAAATCTTTAGAAGCTGGAAGTAGTGACATAACATCAATAAAATCCCCCTTCCAGATCTTTTCTTTTAAGGAAAGTGGAAAATGGAACTCTAAAGGCGAAATTTCATGACGCCACGGCAGGTCCCCCGCCCTCGCCGTACCATCTCCAAGAAGGGACAAAAAGGACAGCACTATGGCAGTGAATCTACCTTGAGCCTGCGGGCACCCCGCCACCCACAGGCCAAGGAGATTATTACACCCCCCAATCCTCCACGAATACAAATGGTCCATTACTCCCATACTTTACCACCCAGGGGTACCCCACCTAAATTTAGAGACCCCGCTACATATATATATATATATATATATATATATATATATATAGTGGGGCAAAAAAGTATTTAGTCAGCCACCAATTGTGCAAGTTCTCCCACTTAAAAAGATGAGAGAGGCCTGTAATTGTCATCATAGGTATACCTCAACTATAAGAGACAAAATGTGGAAACAAATCCAGACAATCACATTGTCTGATTTGGAAATATTTTTTTTTGCAAATTATGGTGGAAAATAAGTATTTGGTCAATATCAAAAGTTCATCTCAATACTTTGTTATATATCCTTTGTTGGCAATGACAGAGGTCCAACATTTTCTGTAAGTCTGCACAAGGTTGTCACCAGGGATGAGCCGAACACCCCCCTGTTCGGTTCGCACCAGAGCCTGCGAACAGACAAAATGTTCGTGTAAACTTTAGAACCCTATTAAATACAATGGACTCGAACGTTCGAAATCTAAAGTGTTAATTATAAAGGCTGATATGCAAGTTATTGTCCTAAAAAGTGTTTGGGGACCCGGGTCCTGCCCCAGGGGACATGTATCAATGCAAAAAAAAGTTTTAAAAAATGGCCGTTTTTTCGGGAGCAGTGATTTTAATAATGCTTAAAATGAAAAAATAAAAGTGAAATATTCCTTTAAATTTCGTACCTGGGGGGTGTGTATGATATGCATGTGAAGTGGCGCATGTTTCCCGTGCTTAGAACTGTCCCTGCAAAAAATGTCATTTTTGAAAGAAAAAAAGTCTTTTAAAACTCATTCGCGGCTATTAATGAATTGTCGGCTCCCGGCAATACATACAAAAGTCATTGATAAAAAAAAAAAAAAAGCGTGGGGGTTCCCCAGAATTCAATTACCAGGCCCTTCAGGTCTGGAATGGATATTAAGGGGAACCCCGCCGCAAATTAAAAAAAAATTTGACGTGGGGTTCCCCCAAATATCCATTCCAGGCCCTTCAGATCTGGCATGGATTTTAAGGGGAACTCCACCCCAAATTTAAAAAAAAAATGGCGTGGAGTCCCCCTAAAAATCCATACCAGACCCCTTATCCGAGCACGCAACCTGGCCGGCTGCAGGGGAAAAGGGGGGGACGAGAGAGCGGCCCCCCCTCCCTCCTGAACCGTACCAGGCCACATGCCCTCAACATGGGGAGGATGTCCCCATGTTGATGGGGACAAGGGCCTCATCCCCACAACCCTTGCCCGGTGGTTGTGGGGGTCTGCGGGCGGGGGGCTTATCGGAATCTGGAAGACCCCTTTAACAAAGGGGACCCCCAGATCCCGGCCCCCCCCTATGTGAATTGGTAAGGGGTACATTGTACCCCTACCATTTTACAAAGAAAGCGTAAAAAAATGTTTAAAAAAAACACACAAACACCTTGAAAAAGTCCTTTATTTAAAAAAAAAACATTCCAGCAGTGAAATCCAGTGTCCCACGGCGATCCCGATGTCCAGCGCTGTCCTTCATTGGTTGTGCCTGAGCGGACCTGATGGGGAACTCCCTCTCAGTATTTTAAATGTATAGACCCGCCCCTTCTAAAGTTCCCCATCAGGTCCGCTCAGCGGACCAGATGCGGAAGATGAGAAGGGGCGGGTCTATACATGTATTACCAAAGTGAGAGCAGTTCCCCATCAGGTCCGCCCCCTCGGTATGTCGGACCCGCCTACGTCATTGGCTTGAGCGGGGAACTTCCTTCACTATGTAAATTTAAATTACACAGTGAAGGAAGTTCCCCGCTCAAGCCAATGACGTAGGCGGGTCCGACATACCGAGGGAGCGGACCTGATGGGGAACTTTAGAAGGGGCGGGTCTATACATTTAAAATACTGAGAGGGAGTTCCCTATCAGGTCCGCTCAGGCACAATCAATGAAGGACAGCGCTGGACATCGGGATCGCCGCGGGACACTGGATTTCAGCGCTGGAATGTTTTTTTTTTTTATTATTTTAAATAAAGGACTTTTTCAAGGTGTTTGTGTGTTTGTTTAAACATTTTTTTACGCTTTCTTCGTGAAATGGTAGGGGTACAATGTACCCCTTACCAATTCACATAGGGGGCGGGCCGGGATCTGGGGGTCCCCTTTGTTAAATGGGTCTTCCAGATTCCGATAAGCCCCCCGCCCGCAGACCCCCACAACCACCGGGCAAGGGTTGTGGGGATGAGGCCCTTGTCCCCATCAACATGGGGACATCCTCCCCATGTTGAGGGCATGTGGCTTGGTACGGTTCAGGAGGGAGGGGGGCCGCTCTCTCGTCCCCCCCTTTTCCCCTGCGGCCGGCCAGGTTGCGTGCTCGGATAAGGGGTCTGGTATGGATTTTTAGGGGGACTCCACGCCATTTTTTTAAAATTTGGGGTGGAGTTCCCCTTAAAATCCATGCCAGATCTGAAGGGCCTGGAATGGATATTTGGGGGAACCCCACGTCAATTTTTTTTTTAATTTGCGGCGGGGTTCCCCTTAATATCCATTCCAGACCTGAAGGGCCTGGTAATTGAATTCTGGGGAACCCCCACGCTTTTTTTTTTTTTTTATCAATGACTTTTGTATGTATTGCCGGGAGCCGACAATTCATTAATAGCCGCAAGTCAGTTTTAAAAGACTTTTTTTCTTTCAAAAATGACATTTTTTGCAGGGAAAGTTCTAAGCACGGGAAACATGCGCCACTTCACATGCATATCATACACACCCCCCAGGTACGAAATTTAAAGGAATATTTCACTTAAATTTTTTCATTTTAAGCATTATTAAAATCACTGCTCCCGAAAAAACGGCCGTTTTTAAAACTTCTTTTTGCATTGATACATGTCCCCTGGGGCAGGACCCGGGTCCCCAAACACTTTTTAGGACAATAACTTGCATATAAGCCTTTATAATTAGCACTTTAGATTTCTCCCATAGATTTTTCGAATTTGCCGCGAACACCCCAATTTGTTCGCTGTTTGGCGAACGGGCGAACAGGCAATGTTCGAGTCGAACATGAGTTCGACTCGAACTCGAAGCTCATCTCTAGTTGTCACACACTGTTGCTGGTATGTTGGCCCATTCCTCCATGCAGATCTCCTCTAGAGCAGTGATGTTTTGGGGCTGTCTCTGGGCAACACGGACTTTTAACTCCCTCCAAAGGTTTTCTATGGGGTTGAGATCTGGAAACTGGCTAGGCCACTCCAGGACCTTGAAATGCTTCTGACAAAGCCACTCCTTTGTTGCCCGGGCAGTGTGTTTGGGATCATTGTCATGCTGAAAGACCCAGCCACGTTTCATCTTCGATGCCCTTGCTGATGGGAGGAGGTTTGCACTCAAAATTTCACGATACATAGCCCCATTCATTCTTTCATGTACACGGATCAGTCGTCCTGTTCCCTTTGAAGAGAAACAGCCCCAAAGCATGATGTTGCCACCCCCATGCTTCACAGTAGGTATGGTGTTCTTTGGTCGCAACTCAGCATTCTCTCTCCTCCAAACACGACGAGTTGTCTTTCTACCAAACAGTTCTACTTTGGTTTCATCTGACCATATGACATTCTCCCAATCCTCTTCAAATGCTCTCTAGCAAACATCAGACGGGCCCGGTCATGTACTGGCATAAGCAGGGGGACACGTCTGGCACTGCAGGATCTGAGTCCCTGGCGGCGTAGTGTGTTACTGATGGTAGCCTTTGTTACGTTGGTCCCAGCTCTCTGCTGGTCATTCACTAGGTCCCCCCGTGTGGTTCTGGGATTTTTGCTCACCGTTCTTGTGATCATTTTGACCCCACGGGGTGAGATCTTGTGTGGAGCCCCAGACCGAGGGAGATTATCAGTGGTCTTGTATGTCTTCCATTTTCTAATTATTGCTCCCACAGTTGATTTCTTCACACCAAGCTGCTTGCCTATTGCAGATTCAGTCTTCCCAGCCTGGTGCAGGTCTACAATTTTGTCTCTGGTGTCCTTCGACAGCTCTTTGGTCTTTACCATAGTGGAGTTTGGAGTGTGACTGTTTGAGGTTGTGGACAGGTGTCTTTTATACTGATAACAAGTTTAAACAGGTGCCATTAATATAGGTAATGAGTGGAGGACAGAGGAGCCTCTTAAAGAGGAAGATACAGGTCTGTGAGAGACAGAAATCTTGCTTGTTTGTAGGTGACCAAATACTTTTCTTGTTCATACATCACGGGACACAGAGCGGCATAGTCATTACTATGTGGGTTATATAGAATTACCTTCAGGTGCTGGCACTGGCAACTTCCAAAACAGGAAGTACCCTCCCCTATATAAGCCCCTCCCATCTGGGAGTACCTCAGTTTTTTGCCAGTGTCTAAGGTGTTGGCCAAGGTTAACATGTATTCATCTGGGCTTGCGTACAGGTTCTCTGGGCCATAGCAAGCTATTCCGGATCCGACCAAAAAAGCTTCATAGCTAAACGGTCGGTACCCGGGCCTTGCAGAGAAGAGCAAGGTTTTGCCTGTAATGCCTCTCTTAGGAGGGCTGGACCCTGGGATCCAGAGCTCTGGTCATACCCAAAACCAAGAGGCTATCTGTGCAGGGTGCTATACAGGTCCAGGGGAGTGGAATCCTTGGGAACCCGGTCCCTGAAGGTCTAGTACAATGCCTGCCGTGAGAGGTGAAGTTTGGGCTTCTGTGGACCAAACAAAGCCCTGCGGCGGGGAAAAGGTAAGTGGGGGCCCCTCAGGAACTTGGTTCTATTGAGGGGACCCCCAAGCCTAATATGTCTTTCTGCCTGTTACCTAAAGGTATTCTTGCTAATAGCTGTATATGCCTAAGAAATCCTAGAAATGTCTTTTCATAAAGGAAGTTTTAAAAACTGTAAACCTGGAAATGTTTTTCATAAAGGAGGTTTTTAAAAAAAAAAAAAAAAAGACAAAAGTGCGGTACCTGTGTTTGTCCACTAGAGGCCGCTGTGGAACGTCTTTTTTTCTTGGGACTATTCCTTTCATGGTGAAAGTCCAGGCAGATGAGTGAGCTCTCTATCAGGGAAGCTGCATTCCTCTGTCATGCTGCCAAGTAGTTTCCTTCCATCCCCGAGTCCTGGTGAAACAGGGACCCTGGCTCCTCTCCCTACAGGGTGCCAAGAGCGCACACGTGCACGCGTGCGCACACACGCTTTCTTTTTATAGATTTAGCTTCAAAAAAGGGGGCGGAGCCTGGCGGATGACGCGCTCTGTGTGCCCAGCGCTTCTGCGCATGTGCGGGCGTCCCAGCAAGATAAAAGGACTCAGTCCACGCTGCTTGCTATGGACAAAGAGCATGAAAAGGAGCTGGTAGCATGGTATAGGGCTTACAGCGGGCAGTTGATACAGGCATCCCCAGAAAGACGCATTAGTAGACGCCCACTGATGTACATAGCAGCAAATTGCATTAGACTATTTCAGTAAAGGGGTGTATTGCGGCTGGAATACCTCAGCTTTGAACTAAGGAATATGCCGCCTAAAAAACTCCGAGATATACCTCTCAGGAAGTGTAGGGGGTCTCCATCGGGCTCTGAGGATCTGGAGCAGTCATCTGCACCCTCCTCCCCTGAGAAATCAGAGGTTAATACCCATAAGGAACCCCCGGGAGTGCCAGGTACTGTGGCTGTCCTCAGTCCACCTGCTCCTGCATATATAACAGAGGAGGTTTTTGCCTCAACTCTGGAGGGATTGGAGCAGAGATTGGCAGCATTGATCGCTTCTTCTCTACAGGAAAGAAAGCGCGCCAGATCTCCATCACCTCCATTAGAGTGCCTGTTGGCAGAGCAACAGTCCCAGGAAGGGACCGACCTACCTGAAGGGGATCAGGAGGAGGTTAACTCTGTTTTTGAGGAATCGACAGTAGATGAACCATTTTCAGCATCACAGACTGAAAGATTGTGGGTCCAGACCCTAACTGACATGGTTCGATCTGCATTTAAAATGCCTCTTGTTGAACCATCAACTACTGCTGTCTCCTCATTGGGGTCGCTAAAAGCTCCCCAGGTTAATTGCTCCTTTCCAATACATCCATTATTGGAAGGACTTATATACCAGGACTGGGAACATCCTGATAAACTATTTGTTCCGCCTAAGAAATTTCCGGTGATCTATCCCATGGAGGAAAAGTTCACCCAGAGATGGAATGTTCCTACGGTGGATGCAGCCATCTCTTCTGTGAACAAATCACTGACATGCCCAGTAGATAATGTTCAAATGTTCAAAGATCCAGTAGATAAAAAATTGGAATCTTTATTAAAATCTGCTTTTTCCACAGCAGGGGCTGTTACACAGCCAGCAGTGGCAGCTATTGGGGTCTGCCAAGCTTTAAAGGATCAGATGAAAATGGTCCTGAGGGATTTGCCAGACCAGCAGGCCCACGCTCTGGCTGATCTGCCTAGAGCATTATGCTTTGCGGTTGACGCCATCAAGGATTCTATCCATCAGGCCTCCCGCCTCACGCTGTCTTTGGTACATATGCGTAGGCTTCTGTGGCTCAAGAACTGGTCTGCTGAAGCTCCCTGTAAGAAGCTCTTAGTTAGCTTCCCATTTCATGGGGAACGCCTTTTTGGCGAAGACCTGGATAAGTATATCCAGAAGATTTCCAGTGGTAAAAGTACTCTCTTACCGAGTAAGAAGAGGTCTAGGGGTCCATCTTTTAAGAGGACTACCTCTCCTATCCCTGTGACGTCTGCTACTAAGCAGTTCCGACGGCCTCCTCGGTCAAACTCAGGGGGTAAAAATCAGGGACAGTCACAGGGTAATAAGAAACCCTGGATCCGAAGGGGTACTAAACCAGCCTCCAAGTCAAGCCTATGAAGGGCTGCCCCCACTCAAACGGGTGGGGGGAAGACTTCAGTTGTTCGCAGAGACCTGGCGGGAGACGATCAAAGACAGATGGGTGCTCTCCGCAGTAACTCTGGGATACAAGTTGGAGTTAAAAGAGTCTCCTCCTTCCCATTTTATGTGGTCAGGCATGCCAAGAGACCCTCTGAAAAGAGGGTCTCTCCTATTGGCGTTAGAACAACTATTGCTCCAAGGAGTAATTATGGAGGTTCCTATGGAAGAGTGGGGGTTGGGTTTCTACTCAAACCTTTTCACAGTCCCGAAACCAAACGGGGACATAAGACCCATATTGGACCAAAAGAGTCTAAACAAATTTCTAAACGTCCGGTCTTTCCGGATGGAGTCGATCCGATCGGTCACCGCTGCCCTACAGGGGGAGGAATGGTTAGCCTCGATCGACATCAAAGATGCTTACTTGCATGTTCCCATCTTTCCAGGTCATCAAAAATTTATACGCTTTGCAGTAGAAGGGCGCCATTTTCAGTTCAGAGCCTTACCATTCGGTCTGGCCACAGCACCACGAGTGTTCACAAAAATTCTGGCCCCACTGTTGGCCGATCTAAGAACATGAGGTGTAACGATAATGGCATACCTAGACGACCTGTTGTTGATGGACCACTCAGTTGCCAAGCTAGAAGTGGTAATTGTCGATACAATCAAGTATCTAGAATCTCACGGTTGGGTCATCAACCTGGACAAGTCAGCCCTACAGCCAGTGAAAAACCTGGTATATCTAGGGCTACGGCTGGATTCAGACCAGAGGAAGATTTTCTTACCTCTAGACAAGGTATCCTCTTTGAGGGGCTTGGTCCGTCTGCTTTGTGCAAAAAGACAGCCGTCCATACGCCTGTGCATGAGGCTGCTAGGAAAGATGGTAGCATCATTCGAAGCTGTGCCATACGCCCAATTCCACTCAAGGAATTTACAGAGGGCCATATTGTCAGCCTGGAACGGAAAAATTCAGGCTCTAGACTTCCCGATGGCTTTGTCCCCTTCCGTTCGGAAGAGTCTCTGCTGGTGGTTGATCCCCCAGAATCTCCAGAAGGGAAAACCCTTCAGTCGGATATCCTGGAAGGTGGTCACTACAGATGCCAGCCTTATAGGCTGGGGGGCAGTACTGGAGCAATGGTCTCTCCAGGGCAGATGGTCAAATGTAGTAAAAACCCTGCCCATCAATCTCTTAGAGATACGAGCAGCCCGGTATGCCCTAGTAGCCTGGACATCCAGACTCCAAGGGTCCCCTGTCAGAATTCAATCAGACAATGCCACAGCAGTGGCATATATCAATCATCAGGGAGGCACCAGGAGTCGTGCAGCCCAGAGGGAAGTAAGTCACATCCTGGAATGGGCAGAAAAGCATGTCCCATGTATATCAGCTGTCTTCATTCCAGGGTGGAGAATTGGAAGGCGGACTTTCTGAGTCACCAACAGTTATGCCCAGGGGAATGGTCCCTTCATCCCGAGGTCTTCCGAGCAATATGTCAGCGGTGGGGAACACCGGATGTAGATCTGCTAGCATCCAGATTCAATGCAAAGGTGGACAGATTTGCCTCCCGGACAAGGGATCCCCTCGCTTGCGGCTCGGATGCTCTGGTGTTCCCTTGGGATCAGTTCAGACTGATATATGCATTCCCTCCGCTACAATTGTTGCCTCGACTCCTTCGCAGAGTCAGGTTGGAAAAGAAGCCGGTGATCCTGGTGGCTCCAGCGTGGCCCCGAAGGGCCTGGTACGCGGAGATCATCAAAATGTCTGTGGGGAGTCCTTGGACCCTTCCACGTCGTCCGGACCTGCTTTCGCAAGGACCGATATACCACCCTTCCTTACTAACTCTAAGTTTAACGGCCTGGCTATTGAATCCCACATCCTAAAGAAGAGAGGTCTCTCTAACTCTGTGGTATCAACTATAATCAATGCCAGGAAGCCTGTATCCAGGCAGATCTACTATAGAGTTTGGAAGGCGTACATCACTTGGTGCGAGGCCAGAAAATGGCATCCACGTAAGTACGTTATAGGCAGAATTCTGGACTTCCTACAGTGGGCTGTAGACAGGAAGTTTGCCTTAAGTACTATCAAGGGCCAGGTTTCGGCCTTATCAATACTATTTCAAAGGCCCCTGGCTATGCATTCACTTGTCAAATCCTTTATGCAAGGGGTGACTCGTATTATTCCACCGATTAAAGCTCCCATATGCCCATGGGATCTAAATTTGGTTCTGTCGGTTCTGCAGAAGCAGCCGTTTGAACCTTTGCGGCACATTTCCTTGGTTCTACTCACCAGAAAATTGATATTTTTAGTAGCCATATGCTCGGCTAGAAGAGTGTCGGAATTAGCCGCCATGTCCTGTAAAGAGCCATATCTGGTTATTCATAAGGACAGAGTAGTATTACGCCCTCACCCAGCCTTTCTTCCTAAGGTGGTATCGAGGTTTCACTTGAACCAGGATGTGGTTCTTCCTTCTTTTTTCCCCAAACCAAGCTCGGTAGAGGAAAAGTTATTGCATTCTTTGGATGCAGTAACAGCAGTTAAAACTTATCTAAAAGCCACTGCTCAGATTCGTAGAACGGATTCTTTGTTTGTTCTGCCGGAAGGCCCCAGAAAGGGTCAGGCAGCATCAAAATCTACTTTAGCCAAGTGGATTCGACAGGTCATAATACAAGCCTATGGCTTGAGAAGTAGACCGCCTCCGTTCAAAGTTAGGGCGCACTCCACGAGAGCAGTTGGAACTTCATGGGCAGTGCATCACCAGGCCTCCCTGGCTCAAATTTGTAAGGCCGCAACATGGTCTTCAGTACACACGTTTACTAGGTTCTACCAGGTGGACGTTAGAAGTCAGGAGGATGTCGCCTTTGGGCGCAGTGTGTTGCAGGCCGCAAAAGATCCTCATGCCTGATGGCGCCCAGCTTATGTATGGTGTATCCCCCCCCTCATTTGGCAATGCTTTGGGATGTCCCACATAGTAATGACTATGCCACTCTGTGTCCCGTGATGTATGAACAAGAAAATAGGATTTTTAAAACAGCTTACCTGTAAAATCCTTTTCTTGGAGTACATCACGGGACACAGAGCTCCCACCCCTCTTTTGGGGACACGTATTGCTTTGCTACAAAACTGAGGTACTCCCGGATGGGAGGGGCTTATATAGGGGAGGGTACTTCCTGTTTTGGAAGTTGCCAGTGCCAGCACCTGAAGGTAATTCTATATAACCCACATAGTAATGACTATGCCGCTCTGTGTCCCGTGATGTACTCCAAGAAAAGGATTTTACAGGTAAGCTGTTTTAAAAATCCTATTATTTTCCACCATAATTTGCAAAAAAAATTATTTCCAAATCAGACAATGTGATTGTCTGGATTTGTTTCCACATTTTGTCTCTCATAGTTGAGGTATACCTATGATGACAATTACAGGCCTCTCTCATCTTTTTAAGTGAGAGAACTTGCACAATTGGTGGCTGACTAAATACTTTTTTGCCCCACTGTATATATATATATATATATATATATATATATATATATATATACACAGTATTTACATACACACACAAACAAACTCTTATAAATAAATGTAAACAAACATTTTAAAATACATTAAAACATGGACAATGTAGTAGTGGATGGTGTCAGTAGGCATGACTTCTTTAAATAATGCTTCAGTAACTGCATTCCTATCCCCAGCTGAATTAGCTGAATGAACAAGTGATAACTCAGGAATAGTGATGAGCCGAACACCCCCGGGTTCGGTTCGCACCAGAACCCGCGAACGGACCGAAAGTTCGCACGAACATTAGAACCCTATTAAATACAATGGATGCGAACGTTCGGATACTAAAGTGCTAATTATAACGACTATTATCCATGTTATTGTCCGAAACAGAGTTTGGGAACCCGGCTTCTGCACCAGGGGACATGTATCAATGCAAAAAGAAGTTTTAAAAACGGACGTTTTCCAGGAGCAGTCATTTTAATGATGCATAAAGTGAAAAAAAAAAGTCAAATATTCCTTTAAATATTGTACCTGGGGGGTGTCTAAAGTATGCCTGTGAAGTGCCACGTGTTTCCCGTGTTTAGAACTGTCCCTGCACAAAATAACATTTCTAAAGGGAAAAAAGTCATTTAAAACTGCTTGCGGCTTTAATGCAATGTCTGGTCCCGGTAATATGGATGAAAATCTTTAGGAAAAATGGCATAGCTACCCCATCAACCCCCCCCCCCTACCCCAGCCCATTACCAGCCCCTTTGGGTCTTGTATGGATATTAAGGGGAACCCCGCACACAAAATAAAAAAGGACCTATATACTCTGAACAGCCGTATACAGGCGGTGCATAAAAGACAGGGACTGTAGGTTTGTTCTTATGTAGAATCTGTTTATAATTTTGAACAGCTGCATTGTTTAAGTGGAGATCCATGGCAAATTTCTTTTTTTTAGCTTTTTGTAAAACATAGGGAACGGTTATCACCCCTGTCACATTTTTTTTGCTGTCTGTGCCCCTGTTCAGAACATTTCACCTCACTTTGCGTCCCAATGACAACTGTTTTTGAAATGTGGTGTTTTTATTGAAACAAGGATTGGTGATAAAGCATCAGTAGAGAGGAGACACCTTTCTCCCATATTAATTCTTAAAGGAGAGAATTTTCCTTCCAAGGGGTAGATTTCCTCTCACTTCCTGTTGTCTTCTTCCGTTTGCAAGTAGTAGTAGTTTGTAAGTTGGATGTTTGAAAGTAGGGACCTTCCGTATATACTCTGCAGAAATTGGCCCCTTAGGTGTTGGTGTTGGCACAACACTGAAAGCACTCACAGTTATTCTTGGTGGGTGCTGGAACGCCCTGCTGTCAAGTATAATATCAGGAATTGTAATAACATATAATTGTTGATCAGTGGTAGTAAAAATTGGGCCTTTGATGGTGGTGCTGGTGCCACAACACTGTAAGGCCTGACAGTTACTCTTGGTGGGCGCAGCAATGGTCCCTGCTGTGAATTATTAGATCAATAATTATAATTGCATGCCCCTGTTGAACAGGGGCTGAAAAATTGGGCCTTTGGTGGTGGTGGTGATGGTGGTGCTGGTGCCACAACACTGTAAGGCCTGACAGTTACTCTTGGTGGGTGCAGCAATGGTCCCTGCTGTGAATTATTAGATCAATAATTATAATTGCATGCCCCTGTTGAACAGGGGCTGAAAAATTGGGCCTTTGGTGGTGGTGGTGATGGTGGTGCTGGTGCCACAACACTGTAAGGCCTGACAGTTACTCTTGGTGGGCGCAGCAATGGTCCCTGCTGTGAATTATTAGATCAATAATTATAATTGCATGCCCCTGTTGAACAGGGGCTGAAAAATTGGGCCTTTGGTGGTGGTGGTGGTGATGGTGGTGCTGGTGCCACAACACTGTAAGGCCTGACAGTTACTCTTGGTGGGCGCAGCAATGGGCCCTGCTGTGAATTATTAGATCAATAATCATAATTGCATGCCCCTGTTGAACAGGGGCTGAAAAATTGGGCCTTAGGCACTGGTGGCACAACACTGCAACCCCTCACAGATACTGTACTTGGAGCACAGCAATGAGGCCTGTTGCAAAGTATTGCATCAAAAATTTTAATTACACGCCCCTGTTAAACAGGGGCTGAAAAATTGGGCCTTAGCCACTGGTGGCGTCACCCATAAACCAAAATGATCTTCCAAGCTATCATCGTTAATCGTATCATTGAGGAGGAGGAGGAGGATAGCCAGTCAACATAACAGCACAGGCACTCAGCATCAGCATCAGTCTTGAAGGGATGTGACATTTTAAAATCAATTAGTCTGTTATATTAGCATCTGGTGTGTGGTAGCTGGTGGTGATCCAAGACTGGTTCATCTTGATGAAAGTCAGTCGATCAACCGAGTCGGTGGACAAGCGCACCCTGTGATCCGTGACAAATCCCCTAGCAGCACTGAATGTGCGTTCTGAAAGAACGCTGGATGCAGGACAGGCCAGTAGCTCAATTGCATACTGTGCAAGCTCTGGCCAGTGATCCATCCTCAAGACACAGTAAGCCAGAGGATTTTCGGTGGGGAAGGTGTCCAAGTCTGACCTTGCCCCTAGGTATTCCTGGACCATGTATATCAGACGCTGGCGATGGTTGCTGGAACCGATCATACTTTGGGGCTGCGGACTAAAGAATTGTCTGAACGCATCGGTCAGACGGCCACCTTCCCCACCGCTCCTTCTTTGACTGCCCGAAGCCTCAGCAACTCGTTGTCCAGGACCAGGAGTTTGTAACCTCCCAGTCTCTGGGAACGCGTTGCACAGACCTTTCTGCAAGGCCTCCCGGAGTTGTCTCATCCTCTGCTCCCTCTGCGACGGTACGATAAGGTCCGCAACCTTACCCTTGTACCGTGGATCAAGGAGAGTGGCCAGCCAGTAATGGTCCCTCTCCTTGATCCGAAGAATACGAGGATCCTTCCGCAGACTTTGCAGGATCAGGGAGGCCATGCAGCGTAGGTTAGCTGAGGCATTCAGTCCGGAGTCCTCTGGGTCACTAAGGACGACATGATCCGCAGCCACCTCCTCCCAGCCACGTACAAGTCCACTGGTTTCTTGGGACTGTATATCATCCCTAAAAGACTGCTGCTGATGATGCTGAGTGCCAGCCTCCACCTCCATGCTGACACAATCCTCCTCCTCCTCCTCCTCCTCTTCCTGTGCGATGGGTGGGACAGAAGGAACACTGTCTGGGTAAAGGGGGCCTTGAGAGGCAAGGAAGTCCTCCTCTTCCTGCCTCTGTTCTGCCTCAAGTGCCCTGCCCATTATTCCACGCAGCGTGTGCTCCAACAGGTGGACAAGAGGTACAGTGTCACTGATGCATGCACTGTCACTGCTCACCATCCTCGTGGCCTCCTCAAATGGTGCCAGGACAGTGCATGCATCCCTGATCATGCCCCACTGGCGTGGTGAAAAAAACCCGAGCTCCCCTGACCCTGTCCTGGTGCCGTAGTCGCACAGGTACTCATTGATGGCCCTCTGCTGCGTGTGCAGCCGCTGCAGCATGGCCAACGTTGAGTTCCACCTGGTGGGCATGTCACATATAAGGCGGTTCTTGGGCAGGTTCAACTCCTTTTGAAGCTCAGCCAGGCGAGCACTGGCATTATAAGGTCTGCGGAAATGTACACCGACTTTCCTGGCCTGCCTCAGGACATCCTGTAAGCCCGGGTACCTGCCCAAGAACCGCTGCACCACCAGGTTAAGGACGTGAGCCATACAGGGCACATGGGTCAGTTGTCCCTGTCGGAGGGCGGAGAGGAGGTTGGTGCCATTGTCGCAAACCACCATTCCTGGCTTAAGCTGGCGTGGCGTCAACCACCTCTCGGCCTGCCCCTGCAGAGCAGACAGGACCTCTGCCCCAGTGTGGCTCCTGTCCCCCAAACACACCAGCGCAAGCACGGCATGGCATCTTTTTGCCTGCGTACTTGCGTAGCCCCTTGAACGCCTACGGAGCACCGCTGGTTCCGAGGACAAACCACAGGAAGAGGCCATGGAGGAAGAAGAAGAGGAGGGGGTGGAGGAGAGAGGTGTGTCACAACCAGTAGTAGCATTTTGGAGGCGTGGTGGTGGAACAACCTCCAACACTACTGCACCTTGTCCTGCATCCTTCCCAGCTGCCAAAATAGTGACCCAATGGGCCGTGAAAGAAAGGTAACGTCCCTGTCCATGCCTGCTGGACCATGAGTCAGCGGTAATATGCACCTTACCGCTGACCGCCCTGTCCAGCGAGGCCAAGACATTGCCTTCCACATGCCTGTAGAGAGCCGGAATAGCCTTCCGTGCGAAAAAGTGGCGTTTGGGAACCTGCCACTGAGGAACCGCACATTGCACAAACTCACGGAAGGGGGCCGAGTCTACCAACTGAAAAGGCAGCAGTTGAAGCGCTAGCAATTTAGCCAAGCTAGCATTCAACCGCTGGGCATGTGGATGGCTGGGAGTGAACTTCTTTCGACGGTCCAGCAGCTGGGGCAGGAAAATTTGCCTGCTAGAATCGGACGTCGGTGTACTGCTAGCAGAGTGCCCGCAAGTACTTGGCTGTGACACACCTAATTCTACACCTTCATTCCTCTCAGAGCAGGTTTCAGAGAGGACTGAAGGTATACTGGGGTTGGAGATCCCATCTGATGCGGTGCAAGAAGAGGTCAGCTTTGTTCTTTGGTGTGGGTCTTTAAGGTAGGCTTGCCAACGAGCTGCATGGCAGGTCAACATATGTCTGATCAAGCATGTGGTGCCCAAGCGGCTGATGTTTTGGCCACGCGATATACGCTTGAGACATATGTTGCAAACAGCAGCTGTGCGATCTGATGCACTCGCCTCAAAAAAGGCCCACACCAAAGAACTTTTTGAATGACGGGCAGAGGCAGCGCCCTGCACAGGCGGAGCTCTGCGGTGTGATTCCGTCGGTGTGCTGCCCATACGCTGGCCACTCAAGGGCATCCTGCCTCTTTGGAGATGTGCCTCCTCCTCATCCTCCTCCTCCTCCTCCTCTCTCCTATTAGGCACCCACGTGGAGTCAGTGACCTCATCATCCCCTCCCTCCTCATCACTGGAGCCAATCTGGCAGTATGCTGCAGCTGCTGGAGCATGACTGCCAGATTGGTGTCCTTCTTGAGCATCCCCTCTCTCTGCTCTCACGCTGCTGCCTTCCTCTAGCTGGGTATCATCATCAGATCCTTCCAAACGCTGGGCATCCTCCTGGAGCATGTACCCAACACTGTGCTCAAACAGTTCGGGGGACTCCTCAGGAGGAGGGCATGGTGGGTCAAGGGAAGGATTGACTAATGAAGATAATGATACCAGAGAAGAGGAACCTTTGGCAGCTGCTTTGCCAGTACCCTGAGCCTGGGTGAGAGAGGATGAGGAGGATGAGGTGGGCTTGGTCATCCACTCTACCAAGTCTTCGGCATGATGTGGCTCAACATGTCCAGCTGCCGAAAACAAGGACAAGCGTGTCCCATGGCCATGTGCTGATGACAATGCACCGCGTACACGACCAGCACTGTTGCCCCCAGACACAGAGCCTGCTTGCCCTCTTTTTTTGCCTCTTGACTGTCTGCCTCTCCTTGGTTGCCTTCCAGACATTCTAATGGATGGCCTGCAGGGAGATGGGAAAAACAGCAATAAGGGCTACCTTCAGGTGTATATTGTGCAGGAGGCTTAGCAACAATGACACTGACACTGTCCCCTGCCTATCCTTCTCTGTCCCTAAACACAAGGATTGAAAATATGGTTCAGCAAAAAAGTTTTAGAACAGAATAGCACACTGACACTTTCCCTCACTGTCCTACTCTGTCCCTCCCTACAAACAAGATTTAGCACAGAATAGCACACTGATAATTTCTACGAGTGTCCTTCTCTGTCCCTCAACTCAAGGATTGAAAATATGGAAGAGCAAAATTGGTTTAGAACAGAATAGCACACTGTCAGTTTCACTCACTGTACCTCTCTGTCCCTCAACTCAAGGATTGAAAATATGGAACAGCAAAATTGGTTTAGAAAAGAATAGCACACTGTCAGTTTCACTCACTGTACCTCTCTGTCCCTCAACTCAAGGATTGAAAATATGGAACAGCAAAATTGGTTTAGAACAGAATAGCACACTGTCAGTTTCACTCACTGTACCTCTCTGTCCCTCAACTCAAGGATTGAAAATATGGAACAGCAAAATTGGTTTAGAACAGAATAGCACACTGTCAGTTTCACTCACTGTACCTCTCTGTCCCTCAACTCAAGGATTGAAAATATGGTTCAGCAAAATAGTTTTAGAACACAATAGCACACTGACACTTTCCCTCACTGTACCTCTCTGTCCCTCAACTCAATGATTGAAAATATGGAACAGCAAAATTGGTTTAGAACAGAATAGCACACTGTCAGTTTCACTCACTGTACCTCTCTGTCCCTCAACTCAAGGATTGAAAATATGGAACAGCAAAATTGGTTTAGAACAGAATAGCACACTGTCAGTTTCACTCACTTTACCTCTCTGTCCCTCAACTCAAGGATTGAAAATATGGAACAGCAAAATTGGTTTAGAACACAATAGCACACTGTCAGTTTCACTCACTGTACCTCTCTGTCCCTCAACTCAAGGATTGAAAATATGGTTCAGCAAAATAGTTTTAGAACACAATAGCACACTGACACTTTCCCTCACTGTACCTCTCTGTCCCTCAACTCAAGGATTGAAAATATGGAACAGCAAAATTGGTTTAGAACAGAATAGCACACTGTCAGTTTCACTCACTGTACCTCTCTGTCCCTCAACTCAAGGATTGAAAATATGGAACAGCAAAATTGGTTTAGAACAGAATAGCACACTGTCAGTTTCCCTCACTGTACCTCTCTGTCCCTAAACTCAAGGATTGAAAATATGGAACAGCAAAATTGGTTTAGAACAGAATAGCACACTGTCAGTTTCACTCACTGTACCTCTCTGTCCCTCAACTCAAGGATTAAAAATATGGTTCAGCAAAAAAGTTTTAGAACACAATAGCACACTGACACTTTCCCTCACTGTACCTCTCTGTCCCTAAACTCAAGGATTGAAAATATGGAACAGCAAAATTGGTTTAGAACAGAATAGCACACTGTCAGTTTCACTCACTGTACCTCTCTGTCCCTCAACTCAAGGATTGAAAATATGGTTCAGCAAAATAGTTTTAGAACACAATAGCACACTGACACTTTCCCTCACTGTACCTCTCTGTCCCTCAACTCAAGGATTGAAAATATGGAACAGCAAAATTGGTTTAGAACAGAATAGCACACTGTCAGTTTCACTCACTGTACCTCTCTGTCCCTCAACTCAAGGATTGAAAATATGGAACAGCAAAATTGGTTTAGAACAGAATAGCACACTGTCAGTTTCCCTCACTGTACCTCTCTGTCCCTCAACTCAAGGATTGAAAATATGGAACAGCAAAATTGGTTTAGAACAGAATAGCACACTGTCAGTTTCACTCACTGTACCTCTCTGTCCCTCAACTCAAGGATTGAAAATATGGTTCAGCAAAATAGTTTTAGAACACAATAGCACACTGACACTTTCCCTCACTGTACCTCTCTGTCCCTCAACTCAAGGATTGAAAATATGGAACAGCAAAATTGGTTTAGAACAGAATAGCACACTGTCAGTTTCACTCACTGTACCTCTCTGTCCCTCAACTCAAGGATTGAAACAATGGTTCAGCAAAATAGTTTTAGAACACAATAGCACACTGACACTTTCCCTCACTGTAACTCTCTGTCCCTCAACTCAAGGATTGAAAATATGGAACAGCAAAATTGGTTTAGAACAGAATAGCACACTGTCAGTTTCACTCACTGTACCTCTCTGTCCCTCAACTCAAGGATTGAAAATATGGAACAGCAAAATTGGTTTAGAACAGAATAGCACACTGTCAGTTTCACTCACTGTACCTCTCTGTCCCTCAACTCAAGGATTGAAAATATGGTTCAGCAAAATAGTTTTAGAACACAATAGCACACTGACACTTTCCCTCACTGTACCTCTCTGTCCCTCAACTCAAGGATTGAAAATATGGAACAGCAAAATTGGTTTAGAACAGAAGAGCACACTGTCAGTTTCACTCACTGTACCTCTCTGTCCCTCAACTCAAGGATTGAAAATATGGAACAGCAAAATTGGTTTAGAACAGAATAGCACACTGTCAGTTTCACTCACTGTACCTCTCTGTCCCTCAACTCAAGGATTGAAAATATGGAACAGCAAAATTGGTTTAGAACAGAATAGCACACTGTCAGTTTCACTCACTGTACCTCTCTGTCCCTCAACTCAAGGATTGAAAATATGGAACAGCAAAATTGGTTTAGAACAGAATAGCACACTGTCAGTTTCCCTCACTGTACCTCTCTGTCCCTCAACTCAAGGATTGAAAATATGGAACAGCAAAATTGGTTTAGAACAGAATAGCACACTGTCAGTTTCACTCACTGTACCTCTCTGTCCCTCAACTCAAGGATTGAAAATATGGTTCAGCAAAATAGTTTTAGAACACAATAGCACACTGACACTTTCCCTCACTGTACCTCTCTGTCCCTCAACTCAAGGATTGAAAATATGGAACAGCAAAATTGGTTTAGAACAGAATAGCACACTGTCAGTTTCACTCACTGTACCTCTCTGTCCCTCAACTCAAGGATTGAAAATATGGAACAGCAAAAATGGTTTAGAACAGAATAGCACACTGTCAGTTTCACTCACTTTACCTCTCTGTCCCTCAACTCAAGGATTGAAAATATGGAACAGCAAAATTGGTTTAGAACAGAATAGCACACTGTCAGTTTCACTCACTGTACCTCTCTGTCCCTCAACTCAAGGATTGAAAATATGGTTCAGCAAAATAGTTTTAGAACACAATAGCACACTGACACTTTCCCTCACTGTACCTCTCTGTCCCTCAACTCAAGGATTGAAAATATGGAACAGCAAAATTGGTTTAGAACAGAATAGCACACTGTCAGTTTCACTCACTGTACCTCTCTGTCCCTCAACTCAAGGATTGAAAATATGGTTCAGCAAAATAGTTTTAGAACACAATAGCACACTGACACTTTCCCTCACTGTACCTCTCTGTCCCTCAACTCAAGGATTGAAAATATGGAACAGCAAAATTGGTTTAGAACAGAATAGCACACTGTCAGTTTCACTCACTGTACCTCTCTGTCCCTCAACTCAAGGATTGAAAATATGGAACAGCAAAATTGGTTTAGAACAGAATAGCACACTGTCAGTTTCACTCACTGTACCTCTCTGTCCCTCAACTCAAGGATTGAAAATATGGAACAGCAAAATTGGTTTATAACAGAATAGCACACTGTCAGTTTCACTCACTGTACCTCTCTGTCCCTCAACTCAAGGATTGAAAATATGGTTCAGCAAAATAGTTTTAGAACAGAATAGCACACTGTCAGTTTCACTCACTGTACCTCTCTGTCCCTCAACTCAAGGATTGAAAATATGGAACAGCAAAATTGGTTTAGAACAGAATAGCACACTGTCAGTTTCACTCACTGTACCTCTCTGTCCCTCAACTCAAGGATTGAAAATATGGTTCAGCAAAATAGTTTTAGAACAGAATAGCACACTGACACTTTCCCTCACTGTACCTCTCTGTCCCTCAACTCAAGGATTGAAAATATGGAACAGCAAAATTGGTTTAGAACAGAATAGCACATTTTCAGTTTCACTCACTGTACCTCTCTGTCCCTACAAACAAGGATTAGCACAGAATAGCACACTGTCACTGACACTCTCCCTACCTATCCTTATTTGTCCCTAAACACAAGGAATCCAGGATTAGTAAAGGAAAAAAAATGACACTGTCCCTGCCTATGCTTCTCTTTCCCTGCTCCGGAACACACTACACAAGGCCGCCGCGCTGGCGGCCTTTTATAGTGTGGGGCGTGTACTAAACCCCATCAGCAATAATTGGCCACAGGCATCCTGCCTGTGGCCAATCATTGCTCTCCTCGCTGCCGGCGCTGTGATTGGCCAAGCATGCGGGGTCACAGTGCATGCTTGGCCAATCACAGCGCCTGGATGACACTGCGATGGCGTAGTGCATTGTGGGCCGTTCACGTCACTCGAATTTGGCGCGAACGGCCCAAATCGTTCGATCTTCGTCGAACGATCGAACAGCCGATGTTCGAGTCGAACGTATGTTCGACTCGAACACGAAGCTCATCCCTACTCAGGAACCACAGTAGAAACATTAGAAGTACCAACATTGGAAAGTGATAAAGAATTATCCACCGCATTAACATTACTAGTTACAGTATGAGCTGGTGGTAGAGAATTCTTTGCAAAAGCCTCTACTAAAGAGGTTAATGAACAAACCAATTCTGTTAATAAAATTGCATTAGCTGAATAATTGCTGTCAGCCGCCTGTGAAACCATAGGACACACAGCGCTGCTATTTAGATTAGCTGAATGTTGTCCTCTGATGCCTCCAGTGGCGGCTGCCGGATACAGCAGCTTTGATGCTTCTCCTGATCAGGCGCTTCCTGGTTGCCTGGCAACATCACCTGCTGCAGACTGACGAACAGACCGCCCTTCCGAAAGGCGCGGCATGGATCTTCTGTTCCCGCTGCTCGTGCCCGGAAGGGAGGAGCTTCTGCGCTTCATCATCGCATGCTTTCTTGTCTTCGTCACCAAAGCCACATGTTGTCCCTCCTCCGGTCCCGCTCCAAAATCACGTCACGATGAGCATTCCTCCTCCCTGCCGCTGAACTACCAGCTGGGCTCTTCTGCACCTCCTCTTGCCGCAAAGCTGTGGATCCACTTCTCTCCGGTGGCTGGCTTCTGAGTCTTTGGCGCAGAACATTGCGCTCTTCTGTGGCGGGCTCCGGCAGGCGAATTCCCAGGTACTTTTGCTTGCCCCGCTACTTCCGCCGCTGAGGGTCCGGCTTCATCTCCCCCGCCGCTCTCCGCTCTCTCCAAGATCTTCCTGAGGAGGGTCTTCATGGTCAAGCCTTTAAAGAGAAACGTTTTATAGCTCTTTTGACAAGGCTTGACCAGCTGTGAGGAAAACCTCTGTAGAACCCCCTTTTATATAGGGGACCAAGACTTTCTAGAAGCTTCCAAAGCTTTTAATTGGTTATTTATTCCACCATCTCGAATCCTTAAAGAGACAGTAACCTATAAACCTATGACCTAAAATACCTCAAAACTAATATGAAAAATTTGAACGGGAAGGAGGCGGGGCTGCAGCAAGCCCATGAAGGTGGGCCCAAAAGGTTGTTCCCTCCTTTTACATTCTCTCTCTATTGTTCTGCTCTTTTTTACTGTATTCTATTATGCAATGTTTTATTGTTATTATGTTTTATCATGTTTGCTTTTCAGGTATGTAATTTTTTTATACTTTACTGTTTACTGTGTTTTATTGTTAACCATTTTTTTGTTTTCAGGTACGCCATTCAGCTGCAGCGCGGATTTATTTATCTTGACAGCAACAGCGTTTGCTCCCACGATACATAAAGCCGTGACTCCAGTGCTGTAGGAGGTAATTTTAGGCACAGGTTGCGTTAAAAAATGTTTTATTTATTAAAAAATTTTTTTGATTTCATCACCACAGTTAAAAAAAGAGCATATATGCCGAAGCATGGGGGCAGCAGGGGCGGAGGAGCGATTTGCTCCTAACTTTTGCGGGAGGATGCCCCCATGCTTCGGCATATATAAATGGTGCATGTATGCCCATCATTAGAAGTGGGTGGATGAAGGGAGGTATTCTAATGGTGGGCATACCCACCGATCAATCTCTTTTTTTCAACAGGCTGCATGAAAAAAAAGATTACAATATATGCCCAACAAGGACCAGCAACTTACTGGTATGTTGCTGGACTTTGAATGGTTATACCAGAATGATGCCTGTGGGTTTAGGTATCATCTTGGTATCATTCTTTTCATCCAGTGGTCGGCTTTCATGTAAAAGCAATCCTAGCAGCTATTTAGCCTCTAGACTGCTTTTACAAGCAGTGGGAGGGAATGTCCCCCCCTCCCACCGTCTTCCATGGTTTTCTCTGGCTCTTCTGTCCCAACAGGGAACCTGAGAATGCAGCTGGTGGTTCCACCAGCTGACTATAGAGCTGATAAGAGACCAGATTGGCTCCAATCATCTCTATGGCCTAAGAAACCAGAAGCTACGAGCATTTCATGACTAATGCCGCGTACACACGACCGTTTTTCTTGACGTGATTCGTCGTGATTCCTTGCATACACACGTTCAGGAAAAAAACGCTCGAGCAAAGCGCTGGTGACGTACAACACGTACGACAACATGTACGACGGCACCATAAAGGGGAAGTTCCATTCGAATAGTGCCACCCTTTGGGCTGCTTTTGCTGATCTCGTGTTAGTAAAGTTTGGTTAGAGACGATTCACGCTTTTCAGCCTCGGGCTTTTCAGTCCGTTACAGCGTGACGAATGTGCTATCTCCTTTACAAACTCTACTTTTACCAGAACGAGCGCTCCCGTCTCATACTTAATTCTGAGCATGCACGTTTTTTTTTTCCCCTCGGAAAAGCATACACACAAGGGTTTTTCGCGACGAGAAAAAGAAATACGGGAAAAACGACGAGAAAATATAGAGCAGGTTCAAATTTTTTTGCGGGCAGTTTTCTCATCGAGAAAACTGCTATGGGGCATACACACGACCGGTTTTCACGACCAATATAAAAAATGGCAGTTTTCTCGTCATGAAAAACGGTCATGGGGGCGTGGCTACCCGCTGAGCAAGATGGACGTGTAACTACACAGCTCCTGCACCGACCGGAATACTGAGCAGCATCCCCGCTATTCTGATAGCCTACAGCGCCCACAAATCTTCCAGATTGCCTCGCTAATAACCCAGAATGTCCGGACCGACCCGCAAACGGAAAGAGTATCGTCAGCCTAAAAAACTGACAGATTTCTTCACGCTGCCGAATATCCAAGATGGCGCCCGCGAGATTATTCAGGGAACATCTGCGGCCTATACAGATCTTCCGGACGCTGGTGGACTGGAAATATCTCCACATCCTCACTCCCCTGATGCCTCTCCATCATCCCTCACTTCCTCCGCCGGCAACAGCCCTGCTAAATCGCGGATGCGACTGGATGCAGATTCGGCAGCAAACGAGGTGAGCCCTATATCTGATCACATCCCAGCCTCTCCATCCCCCATCGCGGCCTTCCCCACCACAGACCAGCCTGTACTAGACACTACCATGAAGGAGATGCTCATCTCCCTTCACAGATCCCTTCATAATGACATCTCCACCATGTTCACCAGATTCTCATCACAAATGCACTGTATGGGACAGAAAATGCACCTAGTAGAAAAACAAATGGGGCAGATGACTGAAACCGTAAATGACCTTGTAGATGCCCATGACCATACTCAAGAAGAACAGCAATGGATGAGGGCCAAGATGGCGGACCTCGAGGACAGGTCCCGCCGTAATAATGTAAAACTCAGAGGGTTCCCTGAATCAGTACTGCCGCATGACCTTAACGCATACGCCAGGAAATTGATTACCACGATCTTACCAGATCTCACCCCCATGGAAACTATCATTGATCGAATCCACCGCCTTCGCAAACCCCCGCACCTCCAAGCGGAAGTGCCACGAGATGTCCTTATGAGGATACACTTTTTTCACGCCAAAGATCAGCTCCTCCTAAAGTCGAGACACCTCGGTCAACTTCCAGCCCCATACACCAATATCCAACTGTACGCTGACCTTTCACAGCATACCCGCCAGATGAGGAGACAACTTAACACCATTACAAAACCGCTTAACAACCACAAGATTCCTTATCAATGGGGCTTCCCTACTAAGATCATAATCACCAAAAATGGGGTTAAACACCACATCTCCACAATAGAAGAAGGCCTCAAACTACTCAACCTGTGGGGAATTATCCCTGAACCTCCTCTACCAGCACAACCCAGCCGCAGGAGGAACACCCAATCCTCTGATGAACGCCGCTTTGGCGGTATGCATTGACCCCACTAAGAATGGCGGGGTTACACATGACCCATATTTTCAAAGCCTCCGGCCGGATGCCTTGCTCGGTGCTAATTGCTCCACGAACTCACACCCCACAACAACACAGCAGTCCCATTCTTGATTGACTGCTGTCAGTTTTGCTGTATTCCTGTTTACCCCTCCCTGCGCGCTCCCGTTTATATCTTTTGTTTTTCTTTTCCCGGTTTTCTTAACCCTTATCCTTTCCCCCCGAGAGCACACAACAGTCCGGACAAGTGCACCTAACCCTCTGGAACCTCCTGAGTAGCCGAACGTGTCCACAAAACTGTGAGTAATACTTACCTTCTTTAGACATCTACACTTAAATCCAAAATGCCAAAATTCCTATCACTCAATGCCAAAGGATTGAATAATCCAGCGAAAAGAGCTTCTCTGTGGCGCACTGCACAAAAGTCTAAATGTGACGTTTTATGTGTTCACGAAACACACTTTAAAAAATCTGCAGAACCGCATTGTACCAACAAAAATTTTAGCCACATCTACCAAGCCCCAGGTCCCACCAAGAAGAATGGAGTTATGATAGCAATCAAAAACTCAATAAACTTCATACTCCATGACAGTTTAAATGACAGGGATGGGAGATACCTAGCTCTGGACTGTACAATGGACAATACCAGATACACTATTGTCAATGTGTACGCGCCCAATACCAGACAAATCAGATTCCTTTCGAAACTGATGTCCACAATCACCAAATTTCGCCAAGGTAATCTCATCATATGCGGAGACTTCAACATTGCTCCAGACAACTCCTTGGACACCTCTTCCCGCAATAGGAGCCGTGTCTCGCCTATGGGACATTTCCTCAGGAACAATGATCTGTACGATGTGTGGAGATGCCATCACACCTCGGAACGAGACTACTCATTCTTCTCCCACAGGCACAATTCCTATACCAGGATTGACTACTTTCTTGTTGACAAATGGACTCTGCCCAAAATCTCTGAATCATCTATTGACACGATCACATGGTCGGACCATGCACCTGTATCGATCGTCATTGATACTTTACCATCTTCCCCACGTACGAAAATCTGGAGAACCAACGCCTCGATCCTACAATCACCCGAACACTCAACCTACATTAGTAAACATTTAGAAGAATTCTTTGATCTAAACCAAGGCTCCACATCAAACAACACTATACTTTGGAATGCCCATAAGGCATTTGTTAGGGGGATTCTTATCCAAATTGGAGCTAGAGAGAAGAGGAGGAGATCACAGCGTCTTGACACCCTCACTTCCCAAATTAAAAATACTGAAGCCCAGAACCAGAAACATCCTGACACTAAACATAAGGAACAGTTAGTACTTCTCAGACAGGAACTTAGAAATGTATTATTAGAATCCTATAATAGAGCTCAAAAACGATTTAAAGCTAATTACTATTCCACAGGTAATAAAGCTGGGAAAGCCATGGCGCTTAGGATTAAAGGCCACCACACTAAAACTAAAATATCCCATCTTTATCATCCCTCTACTAAACAAAAACTGATAGACCCCCAAGCCATAGCAGATGCGTTTAGCCACTACTACAAGACACTGTATAACCTGAAAGATGATACTACTATTGCCCAACCATCCATAGAAGATATAGAAACTTTCTTGCACGAAATTAATCTTCCCACTGTATCCCCTGACCAATTATTAACGCTGAATGCCCCATTCACGCCACTAGAAATTCTAGATGTAATTGCATCCCTCCCATCCAACAAATCCCCTGGTCCTGACGGCCTCACCGGGGAATATTATAAACGATTCAGCACTGTTCTAGCACCATTCTTGTCGCAAATGTGTAATGAAGCTGCCTCCTCCTCTTCTCTCCCACAGGAAATGTTAAATGCCTTAATAATTACCCTGCCGAAGCCGGGGAAGGAACCTACCTCACCACAAAATTTCCGTCCTATTTCGCTCCTCAATATTGACACGAAAATTTATGCTAAGCTCATAGCAATGAGGTTAGTAAACATTATGCCATCACTGATCCACCCGGATCAATCTGGATTCACGAAAGGCAGGCAAACATTTGATGCAACCCGTAGAATCATTAATATAATCCACAACGTGGACTCGGCCAGAACGCCTTCTCTGCTTCTGTCACTGGATGCAGAGAAGGCGTTCAATAGAGTTAACTGGGCATATCTCCAAGCCACACTCCGAAAGTTTGGCCTTCAAGGGCACATTTTCTCTGCAATAATGGCCCTATACACAAAACCTTCAGCTCAGGTGTACACATCTGAAATGCTGTCTAAACCATTTCCGATCTCGAATGGAACCCGCCAAGGTTGCCCCCTTTCACCTCTTATTTTTAATCTAGTGATGGAACCCCTCGCCGAACATATTAGAGCAAACACTTCCATCTCTGGCTTTAAAATTGGTTCATTAGAACATAAGATAAATTTATTTGCCGACGACGTTATACTCATGGTCACCAACCCTATATCCTCCCTGGCTTCGGTACAATCTGTATTGCAAAAATTCTGTGATATTTCTTATTATAAGGTGAACGAAACAAAGTCCCACATTCTAGACCTTGGATTAGATGCTATCACCAGCAACCTCCTGCGGAATTTCTACCCATACCCATGGGCAGTCACAGGTATAACGTATCTGGGAATAACACTTACTAAATCTACCAAGACTCTTTTCAATAGTAACTACATTGAAGCTAAACAAATGCTGATTACAGAAACTACTAAACTATCAAGATTTGAATTTTCCTGGTCAGGTAGATTAGCTGCTTTTAAAATGCTCATTCTTCCTAGGCTGCTTTACATATTCCGCACTCTTCCTATTCCACTAACTTCCTCATACCTTAAATCTCTCCAATCCGTTATACAACAATTCATATGGCAAGGTAAAAAACCCAGATGTAGTCACCCTAAAGCCATCAAACACAAACTGGCAGGAGGAATGGGATACGTAGATATCAAGGATTACTACCTGGCTTCCATTTTGTCTCAAATGACAGAGTGGGTCGCCGTTCGCCCAACCACATTATGGGGTAACATTGAAAATATTATGACCCCTGGTCATAACCTCAAAGACTGGCTATTCAGTTCCACAATAACCCAACCTCACCTCCACTTGTACTCACCGACTACTTGAGCATCGGTTCAGGCTTGGAAAACACTACACTCCACAAAATGGTATCATATACCTACCAAACGACTACAAATACCTGTCCAAACACTAAAACTATTATCGCCCGACCTGACTATACCCAAATGGATACTTACTCAAACAACAGACACCGCAGACCTTAGGACTAAGATTATACATAAAACCTTTGCCCAAATCCAATCTACATTACATGCACCAAATCTAGATTTCTTCAATTGCTATAGGATTCAACAATGTCTCACAGCACACCCAAACTTAGAAGGAGAATTGCCACTCAAACTGTGGAACTACTTCTTCTACACTACTACACCTACCAAAGGCACTTCCCTAATCTATTCTACACTGCAGGGGAAAAATACCTTCCATAAATCCAAACCATACACGGACTGGGAAAGAGATTTGAACATACAGATTTCTGATCGACAATGGCAAACAGCCTTGAAGTCAATATATTAATCCACTAGCTGCACTTCTCTATAGGAATTAACTCATAAAATCCATCTAAGATGGTACCTGACACCACAGAGAATGGCCAAATTTCGATCCCACCCATCACCCGACTGCTGGAGGAATTGTAACCAGTTAGGTACTCTTTTCCACGTGTTCTGGTCATGCCCAGGATTAACAATACTGTGGACCGAAGTAGAACGCATCATACAAGATATATGCCATACTCCTTTTACACTTACTCCACAATTAGCTATACTGAATATAAATACCGAATTGCTACCGCCACATTTCCGATTAATCATTACTCACATACTCCTAGCAACCAGACTACTCATAACCAGAAACTGGAAAACTAATGTCTCCCCAACTTCGAATGAAGTCATAGCATTGGTCCACTCTCACTACGCTTATGAATCAATCTTTTCAAAGGGGAAGTCATATTCTAAAATCTATAATCTATGGCTCCCCTGGACTCAATGGTACGCTAAAAAGCTTACCTGATACACTCCTGATTAATAGACCTACCATATTGCTCTCTACTCCCCTCCCCTCCCCTCCCCTCATTCCTTTACCCCCCTCCCACCCCCCCTTTTTTCTCCTTTCTCTTTTCTCTTCTTTCTTTGTTTTGTTGTTTACTTTACCCTACTTTATTCTAGTTCTCACATCGTTCAAACAGTTGTATACGATGCTCTCTGAATGCATATGCATTCACATGTACACTCAAGATAGTATGAATACTTTAGACATGTACTATTTTATGCACAAACTCATACTTGACGGTTTACATTCTCCATTGTTGTTTCACTTCCATATCCCACCACAGGTTGTTAATAACGCTTTCGCTGTATGAGCTACTTCCTAAACCTTCACAGACACTGCTGGAGGGTGGAGTTTCGTTATTTACCCCTAGATGCAGAATGTTCCCATTAGGGGTGTCTAGGGTTTTGGGACCTCACAGACCACCTTACCTTCACCATATATTATAGTCATGCAATTTAACCATTTTTGACAACTTGACATGATGTATATATTTATCAATATGTATCCAATATCAAGTGTGATGTATGACGCTATCTGTTCATTTTATTATCAATACTTTCAATAAAAACTATTGAAACAAAAAAAAACGGTCGTGTACGCGGCATAATGTTGGATTTCACTGGATATAAACAGCGCCATTGGGAAAACATTTTATCACACCAATCTTGGATCTTGGTGTGGTCAGATGTTTTGAGGGCAGGGGAGAGATCTAGGGTCTAATAGACCCCAATTTTTTCAAAAAAGTGTACCTCTCACTACCTAATGCTATCATAGGGGATATTTACATTCCCTGGGATAACAGAAAAAATGATCAAAAAAATGGAAGGAACAGTTTAAAAATAAAATAAAAAAGCAAAATAAATAATAAAAAAATAAAAATAAAAAAAGCACCCCTGTCCCCCCCCCCCCTGCTCTCGCGCAAAGGCGAACGCAAGTGTCAGTCTGGCATCATATGTAAACAGCAATTGCACCATGCATGTGAGATATCACCACGAAGGTCAGATCGAGGGCAGTAATTTTAGCAGTAGACCTCCTCTGTAAATCTAAAGTGGTAACCTTTAAAAGCTTTTAAAGGCTTTTAAAAATGTATGCAGTTTGTCGCCACTGCGCGTTTGTGCGCAATTATATTTCATGTCGTGTTTGGTATCCATGTACTCGGCCTAAGATCATCTTTTTTATTTCATTAAAATAAAAAAAAGTGTGATTTTTCCCCAAAAAATGCCTTTGAAAAATCGCTGCGCAAATACTGTGTGGGAAAAAAAAAAATGCAACACCCACCATTTTAATCTGTATGTCCTTTGCTTTAAAAAATATATATAATGTTTGGGGGTTCAACGTAATTTTCTTGCAAATTTTTTTTTTTTCATTGTAAATAAAAAGTGTCAGAAAGGGCTTTGTCTTCAAGCGGTTAGAAGAGTGGGTGATGTGTGACATAAGCTTCTAAATGTTGTGCATAAAATGCCAGGACAGTTCAAAACCCCCCCAAATGACCCCATTTTGGAAAGTAGACACCCCAAGCTATTTGCTGAGAGGTATGGTGAGTATTTTTGCAGATCTCGCTTTTTGTCACAAAGTTTTGAAAATTGAAAAAAGAAAAAAAAAAACATTTTTCTTTTCTTTCTTCATTTTCAAAAACAAATGAGAGCTGCAAAATACTCACCATGCCTCTCAGTAAATAGCTTGGGGTGTCTACTTTCCAAAATGGGGTCATTTGGGGGGGTTTGGGCCATCTTGGCATTTTATGGCCTTCAAAACTGTGATAGGTAGTGAGGAGTGAAATCAAAAATTTACGCCCTTAGAAATCTTGAAGGCGGTGCTTGGTTTTCGGGGTCCCGTATGCGGCTAGGCTCCTAAAAAGTCCCACACATTTTGTATCCCTGTACTCAGGAGAAGCAGCAGAATGTATTTTGGAGTGTAATTTCACATATGCCCACGGCATGTGTGAGCAATATATAATTCAGTGACAACTTTGTGCAAAAAAAAAAAAAAAAGTTTGTCATTTTCCCGCAACTTGTGGCAAAATATAAAATATTCCATGGACTAAACATGCCTCTAAGCAAATAGCTTGGGGTGTCTACTTTTCAAAATAGGGTCATTCAGGGGGGGGGGGGGGGGTTTGTGCTATTTTGGCATTTTATGGCCTTCAAAACTGTGATAGGTAGTGAGTAGTGAAATCAAAAATTTGCGCCCTTAGAAATCCTGAAGGCGGTGCTTGGTTTTCGGGGGCCCCGTAAGCGGCTAGGCTCCTAAAAAGTCCCACACATGTGGTATCCCCGTACTCAGTAGAAGCAGCAAAATGTATTTTGTGGTGCAATTCCACATACAGTATAACCATGGCATATGTAAGCAAAATATCATTTAGTGACAACTTTTTGTAATTTTTTTTTTGTCATTATTCAATCACTTGGGACAAAAAATATTAATATTCAATGGGCTCAAAATGCCTCTCAGAAATTTCCTTGGGGTGTCTACTTTCCAAAATGGGGTCATTTGGGGGGGGGGTTTGTACTGCCCTGCCATTTTAGCACCTCAAGAAATGAGATAGGCAGTCATAAACTAAAAGCTGTGTAAATTCCAGAAAATTTACCCTAGTTTGTAGACGCTATAACTTTTGCGCAAACCAATAAATATACGCTTATTGACATTTTTTTTTTACCAAAGACATGTGGCTGAATACATTTTGGCCTAAATGTATGACTAAAATTTAGTTTATTAGATTTTTCTTATAACAAAAAGAAGAAAAAATGTTTTTTTCAAAATTTTCGGTATTTTTCCGTTTATATCGCAATAAATAAAAATTGCAGAGGCAATTAAATACCATCAAAAGAAAGCTCTATTTGTTGGAAAAAAATAACACATATTTTGTTTGGGTAAAACATTGCATGGCAGCGCAATTACCAGTTAAATCAGCACAGTGCCAAAATGTAAAAGGTCCTCTGGTCTTTAAGCTGCCAAATGGTCCGGGGCTGAAGTGGTTAAACAACTGATAAGAGGCATGAAGGAGCTCGGCTCAGCTTTGAGGAAAGATTCGATGAACTACATCCAATTTCTCGAGAGAAGAGGCTATGGAGGATATGATCACCATGTATAAATAAATAAGTGGTCCATATAATGAACTTGGTGTTGAGATTTTCACTTTAAGGTCATCACTGAGGACAGAGGGGGCACTCTTTAACCTCCACATATAGAAAGGCTTCTTCACAGCGAAAATGTGGAATAGACAACCTCATGAACTAGTGTCGACCAGCTGAGTAGATTATTTAAAAAAAGAGCTGGATGCATTTCTTAATCCACACAATATAACTGCATAATAACATTTTATGGTAATAACACCAGAGATTGTTGATTTAGGGAATTTGCCTTCTGGGGATAAGGAATGAATAATTTTTTTTCCCTGTTGGAGCAAATTGGACCATGCCTTATATAGGGGTTTTTGCCTTCCTCTGGATCAACTGTGGGTATAGGATTCTTTATATGTTTTTTTTATCCTTTTTATTTATGTTTTTATTTATTTTATTGATAGAATATTAAAAACCGTTATCCCACTAAAACCTGGCTTCATTTGCAGGAAGGCTCCAAATTATGGAGATAGAATAGTGAAGAAAGTCCTTGATCAACCTAAAAAAACACCTTCCTTTTGGTATAGAGATGGTATCTTTGCATGTCGGAAGTGTAGAGAAGTTGCAAGACCACTAAAAGCAATTGAATCCTTTGTCTCTACCTTTAATAATTTGGAATTTCCCATAAAGGACTTCATTACCTGTAATACTTCTTACGTGGTATATATTCTTGAATGCCCATGCAAGCTCATGTACATAGGCCGCACTAAAAGAGCACTCAAAGTGAGAATTGCGGAACACGTGGCGAATATTAAATTGGGTTTTAAGGACCATAATGTTTCACTACATTTTAAATTGTTTCATGATCAAAATCCTGCAGGTCTCAAATTTTGGGGGGTGGACCATCTCAAACCAACATGGAGGGGTTCCAACCTCGTTAGAGAACTTTCTAAGCTTGAGACCCAATGGATTTATTCAGTTGATACATTGTTTCCGAAGGGGTTAAACATTAACCTTGACATCAACTGTTTTATTAGTGATTATTGACATACTGTCGTTTTAAAAACTTATATTTAATCTTATATTGATCGCCACCAGTACTATGAACTTTTAACTTTATTCTTATCATCATTTTATTTAGAGTTTTTAGCCTTGATTTTATACATATTTGTTTTTTCCTTATATGTATTTATTTATTTTATATATATTTTATATATATAAATATATATATATATTCCCTTTATATATATATACATGCTCTGTCTTGGTTTATTTGAACTTCAAGTTTGTCCATCTTTTAATTTATCCTCTTACCTTATTACATTTAAATATGTGGGTGCTGAATATTGGGTTAAGTACCAGTGTCCGGAATGGAGATACACATTATTTGATTATATGTTTATTTTCTTTATTTTCTGGTAATTTACTGGTTAATTTATACCTAAATTTATTTATCCCCCTTTATACACTGATGCACGCTGATTTTCTCATGTTATGGGAGCCCTGATACATTGTTTTCGGTTAGGCACGGCTTCAGTTAGCAGCCGATACTGATTACAGTGTTTCCAGTCAGGTGACCAAGTGTTGTTCAATCTAATTCATTTTTGTTTAGCAAAAGGAGAAATTGCTCTGTATTCTCTGAGTACGATTGTATTTTGATTAATGCTGTGATTCATTGTTTCTGAATTACTGAAATGTGCAATATTTACGGACTGTCCCTGTGACTTAACACGGCTGACGGCCAGCTCATCTTCCGCTCTGAATTGCACCAATAGGAGTGGGCAAGCAAAACCGTCCTATCCAATGGCTGTGGAGGAGGGATGATAAACGGTCCGTACTTGCACCGAGTAGCCACGCCCTCTGTTGAAGTTGGAAGTGACGAAACGTGTCAGGGCGTGGCTACGACGGCGTAACCAGGAAGTGAGAAGAGTGCGTTCCACCGCCAGCTAAACTGAGACCAGGAAGTCTTATCAGCACTGTGCTTCTAGCACAAGCGTGGCCCCTGTGTTTGGAGGATAGCAGTGATTACTCTCTTTATCTCTATGTTATTTACAAGTTGATAAATTGTATGTTCATTGGAAGCAGGGTTGTTTGGTACATGGGTTATTTATTAATAAAGCAGGATTACACTATGTCAGTGCATTTGTGTTTTATATGTACCATGAATGGAGTTTAACCCTTGCTGATTCCGAGATGATGATGGAGGTCTGAATAGGAGGAATTTGTTTTCAAGACTTATTTTATCCAGTGTTCTGGTGAGTGTGAACCCCAGCAGGGGATTGTGATTCACTTCTGCGGTGAAGACTAGGAGCTGGTGTAGGGTGCACGTTTGATCCATCCCTAGAAGCACTTACCACTGTAGAACTGTGATCTTGATACAACCTTTTATGACTGTGCTTTTTTACCACATCATCCTTTATTTTTAATTTTTATGAAGTTGGACTACAACCAATATTAAGCGCTGTTTTATCAAATGGACTTGGTTCTATATATTTGATACTTTTTTATGTATGTTTTTAATACGTTTTAATATTGGTTGAACTACAGTAGATAGACTTGTTTCAACCTTTGTAATTATGTAATTATATGTCTTTATTTTTACAGTAGCAAGATAAGGTAAGATAATTTGCTTGTTTCAGCGTCACTGTTAGTGATGAGCCGAACACCCCCGGGTTCGGTTCGCACCAGAACCCGCGAACGGACCGAAAGTTCGAACGAACATTAGAACCCTATTAAATACAATGGATGCGAACGTTCGAATTCTAAAGTGCTAATTATAACAACTATTATGCATGTTATTGTCCTAAAAAGGGTTTGGGAACCCGGGTTCTGCACCAGGGGACATGTATCAATGCAAAAATAAGTTTTAAAAACGGTCGTTTTCCGGGAGCAGTCATTTTAATGATGCATAAAGTGAAAAAAAAAAAGTCAAATATTCCTTTAAATATCGTACCTGGGGGGTGTCTAAAGTATGCCTGTGATGTGCCACGTGTTTCCCGTGTTTAGAACTGTCCCTGCACAAAATGACACTTCTAAAGGAAAAAAAAGCCATTTAAAACTGCTTGCGGCTTTAATGTAATGTCTGGTCCCGGTAATATGGATGAAAATCTTTAAGAAAAATGGCATAGCTACCCCATGACCCCCCCCCCCTACCCCAGCCCATTACCAGCCCCTTTGGGTCTTGTATGGATATTAAGGGGAACCCCGCACATAAAATAAAAAAGGCCCTATATACTCTGAACAGCCGTATACAGGCGGTGCATACAAGACAGGGACTGTAGGTTTGTTCTTATGTAGAATCTGTTTGTAATTTTGAACAGGTACATTGTTGAAGTGTAGCTCCAGACCAAAAATCTATTTTTAAACTTTTTGGAAAACATAGGTAAGGGTTATCACCCCTGTAACATTTGTTTTGCTGTCTGTGCCCCTGTTCAGAACATTTCACCTCACTTTCCGTCCTAATGACAACTGTTTTTGAAATGTGGTGTTTTTCTTGAAACAAGGATTGCTGATAAAGCATCAGTACAGAGGAGACACCTTTCTCCCATATTTATTCTTACAGGAGAGAATTTTCCTTCCTAGTGGTAGATTTCCTCTCACTTCCTGTTGTCTTCTTGCGTTTGCAAGTAGGAGTCGTTTGTAAGTTGGATGTTTGAAAGTAGGGACCTGCCGTATATACTCTGCAGAAATAGGCCCCTTAGTTGTTGGTGTTGGCACAACACTGTAAGCACTCACAGTTACTCTTGGTTGGTGCTGGAACGCCCTGCTGTCAACTATTATATCAGGAATTTTAATTACATATAATTGTTGAACAGTGGTAGTAAAAATTGGGCCTTTGATGGTGGTGCTGGTGCCACAACACTGTAAGCCCTGACAGTTACTCTTGGTGGGTGCAGCAATGGGCCCTGCTGTGAATTATTAGATCAAGAATTGTAATTACATGCCCCTGTTGAACAGGGGCTGAAAAATTGGGCCTTAGGCACTGGTGGCACAACACTGCAACCCTTCACAGATACTGTACTTGGAGCACAGCAATGAGCCCTGTTGCAAAGTATTGCTTCAAAAATTGTAATGACACGCCCCTGTTAAACAGGGGCTGAAAAATTGGGCCTTAGGCACTGGTGGCACAACACTGCAACTCCTCACAGATACTGTACTTGGAGCACAGCAATGAGCCCTGTTGCAAAGTATTGCTTCAAAAATTGTAATTACACGCCCCTGTTAAACAGGGGCTGAAAAATTGGGCGTTAGGCACTGGTGGCGGCACCCATAAACAAAAATGATCTTCCAAGCTATCATCATCAATCGTATCATTGAGGACTCGGAGGAGGAGGATAGCCAGTCAACATAACAGCACAGGCACTCAGCATCAGCATCAGTCTTGAAGGGATGTGACATTTTAAAATCAATTAGTCTGTTATATCAGCATCAGGTGTGTGGTAGCTGGTGGTGATCCAAGACTGGTTCATCTTGATGAAAGTCAGTCGATCAACCGAGTCGGTGGACAGGCGCACCCTGTGATCCGTGACAAATCCTCCAGCAGCACTGAATGTGCGTTCCGAAAGAACGCTGGATGCAGGACAGGCCAGTAGCTCAATTGCATACTGTGCAAGCTCTGGCCAGTGATCCATCCTCAAGACCCAGTAAGCCAGAGGATTTTCGGTGGGGAAGGTGTCCAAGTCTGACCTTGCCCCTAGATATTCCTGCACCATGTTTATCAGACGCTGGCGATGGTTGCTGGAACCGATCATACTTTGGGGCTGCGGACTAAAGAATTGTCTGAACGCATCGGTCAGACGGCCACCTTCCCCACCGCTCCTTCTTTGACTGGCCGAAGCCTCAGCAACTCGTTGTCCAGGACCAGGAGTTTGCAACCTCCCAGTCTCTGGGAACGCGTTGCACAGACCTTTCTGCAAGGCCTCCCGGAGTTGTCTCATCCTCTGCTCCCTCTGCGACGGTAACATAAGGTCCGCAACCTTACCCTTGTACCGTGGATCAAGGAGAGTGGCCAGCCAGTAATGGTCCCTCTCCTTGATCCGAAGAATACGAGGATCCTTCCGCAGACTTTGCAGGATCAGGGAGGCCATGCAGCGTAGGTTTGCTGAGGCATTCGCTCCGGAGTCCTCTGGGTCACTAAGGACGACATGATCCGCAGCCACCTCCTCCCAGCCACGTACAAGTCCACTGGTTTCTTGGGACTGTAAATCATCCCTAAAAGACTGCTGCTGATGATGCTGAGTGCCAGCCTCCACCTCCATGCTGACACAATCCTCCTCCTCCTCCTCCTCCTCCTCTTCCTGTGCGATGGGTGGGACAGAAGGAACACTGTCTGGGTAAAGGGGGCCTTGAGAGGCAAGGAAGTCCTCCTCTTCCTGCCTCTGTTCTGCCTCAAGTGCCCTGTCCATTATTCCACGCAGCGTGTGCTCCAACAGGTGGACAAGAGGTACAGTGTCACTGATGCATGCACTGTCACTGCTCACCATCCTCGTGGCCTCCTCAAATGGTGCCAGGACAGTGCATGCATCCCTGATCATGCCCCACTGGCGTGGAGAAAAAAAACCAAGCTCCCCTGACCCTGTCCTGGTGCCGTAGTCGCACAGGTACTCATTGATGGCCCTCTGCTGCGTGTGCAGCCGCTGCAGCATGGCCAACGTTGAGTTCCACCTGGTGGGCATGTCACATATAAGGCGGTTCTTGGGCAGGTTCAACTCCTTTTGCAGCTCAGCCAGGCGAGCACTGGCATTATAAGATCTGCGGAAATGCACACAGACTTTCCTGGCCTGCCTCAGGACATCCTGTAAGCCCGGGTACCTGCCCAAGAAGCGCTGCACCACCAGGTTAAGGACGTGAGCCACACAGGGCACATGGGTCAGTTGTCCCTGTCGGAGGGCGGAGAGGAGGTTGGTGCCATTGTCGCAAACCACCATTCCTGGCTTAAGCTGGCGTGGCGTCAACCACCTCTCGGCCTGGCCCTGCAGAGCAGACAGGACCTCTGCCCCAGTGTGGCTTCTGTCCCCCAAACACACCAGCGCAAGCACGGCATGGCATCTTTTTGCCTGCGTACTTGCGTAGCCCCGTGAACGGCTACGGAGCACCGCTGGTTCATAGGACAAACCACAGGAAGAGGCCATGGAGGAAGAAGAAGAGGAGGGGGTGGAGGAGAGAGGTGTGTCACAACCAGTAGTAGCATTTTGGAGGCGTGGCGGTGGGACAACCTCCAACACTACTGCACCTTGTCCTGAATCCTTCCCAGCTGCCAAAAGAGTGACCCAATGGGCCGTGAAAGAAAGGTAACGTCCCTGTCCATGCCTGCTGGACCATGAGTCAGCGGTAATATGCACCTTACCGCTGACCGCCCTGTCCAGCGAGGCCAAGACATTGCCTTCCACATGCCGGTAGAGAGCCGGAATAGCCTTCCGTGAGAAAAAGTGGCGTTTGGGAACCTGCCACTGAGGAACCGCACATTGCACAAACTCACGGAAGGGGGCCGAGTCTACCAACTGAAAAGGCAGCAGTTGAAGCGCTAGCAATTTAGCCAAGCTAGCATTCAACCGCTGGGCATGTGGATGGCTGGGAGTGAACTTCTTTCGACGGTCCAGCAGCTGGGGCAGGGAAATTTGCCTGCTAGAATCGGACGTTGGTGTACTGCTAGCAGAGTGCCTGCAAGTACTTGGCTGTGACACACCTGATTCTACACCTTCATTCCTCTCAGAGCAGGTTTCAGAGAGGACTGAAGTTATAGTGGGGTTGGAGATCCCAGCTGATGCGGTGCAAGGAGAGGTCCGCTTTGTTCTTTGGTGTGGGTCTTTGAGGTAGGCTTGCCAACGAGCTGCATGGCAGGTCAACATATGTCTGGTCAGGCATGTGGTACCCAAGCGGCTGATGTTTTGGCCACGCGATATACGCTTGAGACATATGTTGCAAACAGCAGCTGTGCGATCTGATGCACTAGCCTCAAAAAAGGCCCACACCAAAGAACTTTTTGAATGACGGGCAGAGGCAGCGCCCTGCACAGGCGGAGCTCTGCGGTGTGATTCCGTCGGTGTACTGCCCTTACGCTGGCCACCAAAGGGCATCCTGCCTCGTTGGAGATGTGCCTCCTCCTCATCCTCCTCCTCCTCCTCTCTCCTATTAGGCACCCACGTGGAGTCATTGACCTCATCATCCCCTCCCTCCTCATCACTGGAGCCAATCTGGCAGTATGCTGCAGCTGCTGGAACATGACTGCCAGATTGGTGTCCTTCTTGAGCATCCCCTCTGTCTGCTCTCACGCTACTGCCTTCCTCTAGCTGGGTTTCATCATCAGACCCTTCGAAACGCTGGGCATCCTCCTGGAGCATGTACCCAACACTGTGCTGAAACAGTTCGGGGGACTCCTCAGGAGGAGGACATGGTGGGTCTAGGGAAGGAGTGACTGATGATTTGTCTGACATTGATACCAGGGAAGACGACGCTTTGGCAGCTGCTTTTCCAGTACCCTGAGCCTGGGTGAGAGAGGATGAGGAGGAGGAGGAGGGCTTGGTCATCCACTCTACCAAGTCTTCGGCATGATGTGGCTCAACATGTCCAGCTGCCGAAAAGAAGGACAAGCGTGTCCCATGGCCATGTGCTGATGACAATGCACCGCGTCCACGACCAGCACTGTTGCCCCCAGACACAGAGCCTGCTTGCCCTCTTTTATTGCCTCCTGACTGTCTGCCTCTCCTTGTTTGCCTTCCAGACATTCTAATAGATGGCCTGCAGGGAGATGGGAAAAAAGCAATAAGGGCTACCTTCAGGTGTCCTTCTCTGTCCCTTGAAACAAGGACTTTCACAGTGAAAGAAACTGACACTGTCCCTACCTAGAGTTTTCTGTCCCTAGAATAAATGTTTTTTTTAATCACAATATAGCACAAGGACAATTCACTCAATGTCTCTCCAGGTCCCTGGAAACAAGGACTTGCAGAGTGAAAGAAACGGACACTGTCCCTACCTAGAGTTTTCTGTCCCTAGAATAAATGTTTTTTTTAAGCACAATATAGCACAAGGAAAATTAACTCACTGTCCTTACAGGTCCCTGGAAACAAGGACTTGCAGAGTGAAAGAAACTGACACTGTCCCTACCTAGAGTTTTCTGTCCCTAGAATAAATGTTTTTTTTAAGCACAATATAGCACAAGGACAATTAACTCACTGTCCTTACAGGTCCCTGGAAACAAGGACTTGCAGAGTGAAAAAAAAAAAACACTCTCCCTACCTAGAGTTTTCTGTCCCTAGAAAAAATGTTTTTTTTAAGCACAATATAGCACAAGGACAATTAACTCACTGTCCTTACAGGTCCCTGGAAACAAGGACTTGCAGAGTGAAAGAAAAAAAACACTCTCCCTACCTACAGTTTTCTGTCCCTAGAAAAAATGTTTTTTTTAATCACAATATAGCACAAGGAAAATTAACTCACTGTCCTTACAGGTCCCTGGAAACAAGGACTTGCAGAGTGAAAGAAAAAAAACACTCTCCCTACCTACAGTTTTCTGTCCCTAGAAAAAATGTTTTTTTTAATCACAATATAGCACAAGGAAAATTAACTCACTGTCCTTACAGGTCCCTGGAAACAAGGACTTGCAGAGTGAAAGAAACTGACACTGTCCCTACCTAGAGTTTTCTGTCCCTAGAATAAATGTTTTTTTTAAGCACAATATAGCACAAGGAAAATTAACTCACTGTCCTTACAGGTCCCTGGAAACAAGGACTTGCAGAGTGAAAGAAACTGACACTGTCCCTACCTAGAGTTTTCTGTCCCTAGAATAAATGTTTTTTTTAATCACAATATAGCACAAGGAAAATTAACTCACTGTCCTTACAGGTCCCTGGAAACAAGGACTTGCAGAGTGAAAGAAACTGACACTGTCCCTACCTAGAGTTTTCTGTCCCTAGAATAAATGTTTTTTTTAAGCACAATATAGCACAAGGACAATTAACTCACTGTCCTTACAGGTCCCTGGAAACAAGGACTTGCAGAGTGAAAGAAAAAAAACACTCTCCCTACCTACAGTTTTCTGTCCCTAGAAAAAATGTTTTTTTTAATCACAATATAGCACAAGGAAAATTAACTCACTGTCCTTACAGGTCCCTGGAAACAAGGACTTGCAGAGTGAAAGAAAAAAAACACTCTCCCTACCTACAGTTTTCTGTCCCTAGAAAAAATGTTTTTTTTAATCACAATATAGCACAAGGAAAATTAACTCACTGTCCTTACAGGTCCCTGGAAACAAGGACTTGCAGAGTGAAAGAAACTGACACTGTCCCTACCTAGAGTTTTCTGTCCCTAGAATAAATGTTTTTTTTAATCACAATATAGCACAAGGAAAATTAACTCACTGTCCTTACAGGTCCCTGGAAACAAGGACTTGCAGAGTGAAAGAAACTGACACTGTCCCTACCTAGAGTTTTCTGTCCCTAGAATAAATGTTTTTTTTAATCACAATATAGCACAAGGAAAATTAACTCACTGTCCTTACAGGTCCCTGGAAACAAGGACTTGCAGAGTGAAAGAAACTGACACTGTCCCTACCTAGAGTTTTCTGTCCCTAGAATAAATGTTTTTTTTAATCACAATATAGCACAAGGAAAATTAACTCACTGTCCTTACAGGTCCCTGGAAACAAGGACTTGCAGAGTGAAAGAAACTGACACTGTCCCTACCTAGAGTTTTCTGTCCCTAGAATAAATGTTTTTTTTTAATCACAATATAGCACAAGGAAAATTAACTCACTGTCCTTACAGGTCCCTGGAAACAAGGACTTGCAGAGTGAAAGAAACTGACACTGTCCCTACCTAGAGTTTTCTGTCCCTAGAATAAATGTTTTTTTTAAGCACAATATAGCACAAGGACAATTAACTCACTGTCCTTACAGGTCCCTGGAAACAAGGACTTGCAGAGTGAAAGAAAAAAAACACTCTCCCTACCTACAGTTTTCTGTCCCTAGAAAAAATGTTTTTTTTAATCACAATATAGCACAAGGAAAATTAACTCACTGTCCTTACAGGTCCCTGGAAACAAGGACTTGCAGAGTGAAAGAAACTGACACTGTCCCTACCTAGAGTTTTCTGTCCCTAGAATAAATGTTTTTTTTAATCACAATATAGCACAAGGACAATTAACTCACTGTCCTTACAGGTCCCTGGAAACAAGGACTTGCAGAGTGAAAGAAACTGACACTGTCCCTACCTAGAGTTTTCTGTCCCTAGAATAAATGTTTTTTTTAAGCACAATATAGCACAAGGACAATTAACTCACTGTCCTTACAGGTCCCTGGAAACAAGGACTTGCAGAGTGAAAGAAACTGACACTGTCCCTACCTAGAGTTTTCTGTCCCTAGAATAAATGTTTTTTTTAAGCACACTATAGCACAAGCACAAAACACACTGACACTCTCCCTACCTATCCTTCTCTTTCCCTAAACTAAAGGAATCCAGGTTAAGCAAGAAAGAAATAACAGTCACTGTCCCTGCCTATGCTACTCTATCCCTGCTCCGGAACACACTACACTAGGCCGCCGTGCTGGCGGCCTTTTATAGTGTGGGGCGTGTACTAAACACCCTCAGCAATAATTGGCCACAGGCATCCTGCCTGTGGCCAATCATTGCTCTCCTCGCTGCCGGCGCTGTGATTGGCCAAGCATGCGGGGTCACAGTGCATGCTTGGCCAATCACAGCGCCTGGATGACACTGCGATGGCGTAGTGCATTGTGGGCCGTTCGCGTCACTCGAATTTGGCGCGAACGGCCCAAATCGTTCGATCTTCGTCGAACGATCGAACAGCCAATGTTCGAGTCGAACGTATGTTCGACTCGAACACGAAGCTCATCCCTAGTCACTGTATATGTAAGCAAGAAATTGTTTTTAAGGTTTCCATAACCTATGGAACATTTGTTGCGTTTACTGCTTTCGTAGTCATGGTGTTTGATTCCTTTTATACGTCATTTTATGATTTGAAAAAAGGACATGCATGACTAGCAAACCAAAGTATTATTTAAAAATATACTTTAAATGTGATATACGGTATGTTAAAAGTGAAATTATACCCAAAAGCTTAGTATGTTGAGGATTGACAATTCTGCTGCAAGTACAAACTGTAACTGTGCTTTTGAAACAAATCTTAATTTATTTTTTTATCTGTAAGCATTGTGGGAAATTAAAGTATATCTAAACCCAAAGCAGCAAAATTTTTATATAATGCAACTTTTCAATCCTTAGATTTAGACTTTTTCCCTTAATTTCAACCTTGTAAGCCTTTCTCTGACATTTATTGCTTACAAGTTACAATCAGTATTTTTTGCTAGAAATTTACTTAGGACCCCCAAACATTATATATATATATATATATATATTTTTACCAGAGACCCTAGAGAATAAAATGACGATTGCAATATTTTATATGACACGATATTTGCACAGGGGTCTTTCAAACGCAATTTTTGGGGAAAAAAGACACATGAATGAAAAAAAAAACGAAACAAGTTAGCCCAATTTTTTTGTACAATGTGAAAGATAATGTTACGCTGAGTAAATAGATACCTAACATGTTGTGCTTTGAAATTCGTGGAATGGTAAAAGACTATGATACTTAAAAATCTCCATAGGCGACGCTATAAAAACTTCTACAGGTTACCAGTTAAGAGTTACAGAGGAGGTCTTATGCTAGAATTATTGCTCTCGCTCTAACAATTGTGGCGATATTAGACATGTGTGGTTTAAACACTGTTTACATTTGCGGGCGAGACTTACGTATGTGTACGCTTCTGCACGTGAGCACGGAGGGATGGGGCGCTTTAAAAAAAAAATGATAATTATTATTTTTTTTTTTTTATCAACCTGGGAACAGTGCAGATATTTATTCTCTATTAAATTGTAAATAAAGACACACTTGAGCAACTGATGTTCTTTATGAGAGTGAGATGATAGAGAAAAGGATTTAGTACACAGCAGAATAAAAGATTTTACAGTAAAACAAAATCATTTTAAAACAGGTTTTCATTTTTGCCGATAATAATACATGTTATCCCACTAATAACAATGGATTATTAGTAAATGTTTCCAAAAAGAAATGTTATTTGTGAGATTATTGTTACAATACAGCATTTAAACTAGCAAAAATGAACAATCACATGGTACAAAAGTATTGCTCCTAATATACGGTAGTGTCCTTTTATTTTAGTTCTTTTTGTTTCAAGGTTTTTATTGAGTTTTAAAAATAATAAATCAATACAGAAAAAGAACATTGTCTGTCCTATGCATTTCATAGTATGCTGAGTATCACATTCACGTACGGTATACAGCTCAGGACCCCCATGAAGTGAGTACTGCTCGGTGAGACCAGAAAAAACAATAAAAAGAGAAATTTAGGGTATTACAAGAGATTGGTCACCATCCCTCCCTCCCCGAAACTCCATATGGGATCTCACTGTCGAAGGGGATAGACAGTACACCAAACATCAATAACAATTCTTCTCATAGAGACACCTTTGCCCAGTACCCTTGCAGTTTTATGAATAGGAGAAGACAGGAGGTCTGAACTATAGTGCAAAATTATATGTAATAAGAAACATTGAACGATTGAAATTTTAATCTAACAACTTATCCATTGATATATTGCCAACAATAACTACCAAGAGGACTAGTCCCCAATACTCAAGTGAGAGCAGATAAAGCTTTAACATTGGACAGGATGAGTGAAAGAGATGGGAAAGAAAAGAAGAAAGGCAAAGGGGAAGAAAGGGGAAGAGGGAACTATGGAGCATCTTTAGGCAACAGGTCACAGCTAGGGCTGGGAAAAAAATCGATTTTAATCTTGAATCGAGTTTTGAGCTCAAATCGATTCAGTTTTGAAGAAAATCGATTTTTTTAGATTTTTTTTTTTTTGAAAAAAAAAAAAAAAAAAAAAAAAAAAATTTTTTTTTTTTTTCTTCCCTTCAAAGTTTCCGTAGCAGGACTGCAGGGGGCGTATCCGGAATGGCACTGGGCAGCGTTACCCCAATTACATCTACTCGCTGCAGCCGCCGTCTGCCTACCTGATCAGCGTGTCATGCAGACAGACGGCGGCCATTGCAGTGTTCAAAAGCCGCGCCTCCCGAGTCCTCGTCGTCTGTGATAGGCGGAACACTCAATTTCACAGCAGGCAGTATTCAGCCTATCACGGACATCCTCTCATCCTCGTCTGTGTTATGAGGATGACCATGATAGGCGGAACACTGAATGCTGGGAAATTGAGTGTTCCGCCTATCACAGACGAGAAGGAGGCGCGGCTTTTGAATACTGGAATGGCCACCGGTGTAGCAGTAAAATCCGTATACCATGAAAATCTGTATCAGGTACGGGCACAGTGATTGAAGCATGGGCACAGTGAGACACGGGCACAGTGAGACACGGGCACAGTGAGACACGGGCACAGTGAGACACGGGCACAGTGAGACACGGGCACAGTGAGGCATGGACACAGTTCAATTCAACTAAGAGTAACCTCAGGATTTTTTGTTGTTTTATTAGCTAAATCCAAATACAGTATTAATAATTTGGATGTTTAACAATCTTTGTTGCACACTGCAAAAAACAACAAAAGGTCACAAGCGCTAAATTGGTGGATAAAGAAAAAAATATAATGGATGATAATAATAATAATAAGAAAAAAATCCCAAATATTTTGGGAAGTACAAAGTATCCAAAAGGGGGAAAAAACAGGATCCAGCGCAGCAAGAAAAAATCCGTACCCAGAAGTACAAAATACACAACATGCACACAATATAATCCAGCGCTCATGGAACATACGGTACATTATTAACTATTGAAAACTCTTGAAGAATTGATAAAAAAGCTTAGTCCATTTATCACAATAAAGAGAGGGATCCAATCCCAAATGTGCAGAGGGCAAATGAATCTTAACTCTCCAGTTGCCAGTGGTGACAAACTTGTTAAACTTGCAGTGACATCCGTGGAGCAAGGAGGGGTTAAAAAAGTCAAAACAAAGCCTGTGGCATGATCTCCGTGTGAGCACAGTACCTTGAATGATGGACAACAGGCAGACCAGCGTGTGGAGGGCCCTCCAACCCAAAAGGATGCAGAGCCAGGATCGCAGCAAGGCTGGGACAGAAGGAATCACACACAGAGTTTCAAGAGTTTTCAATAGTTAATAATGTTCCATGAGCGCTGGAATATATTGTGTGTTTGTTGCACACTGACTTTGCAGTTAGAGAAAGGGTTTGCCTTTGCAATTTTGTTTGTTGATGCACTTTAATTAATATAATAAAAAAAAAAAAAAAATCGAATCGAATCGTAAATCGAGTTTTTTATAAAAAAATCGCAGATTTTTTTTGGGGGAAAATCGCCCAGCCCTAGTCACAGCTGAAAATCCCGAAGGCACTTTAAGATATTTCTTCCAGGGTTCCCAAACGGTGTCAAATTTATCTGAGGTATCCAGGATAAAACTAGCAGTCTTCTCCTGGGTCATTATCCATGATATTTTCTGTTTAGCAGCTGCATAGAAAACTGAGCACGGGCGATCGTTATCTTGGCCCCCAGTAACATAAAGTGAATACGTTTCCGTAAGGATTTATTATATTACAACCGACCAGCCCACTTTTTTGTAAAGCCAATTCGGGTGTTTTTGGCAAAGCTTGTCCGGTTACTTTGCGTAGCAAACAGAAAAGTTTATTCCAGAACCCCCGAATCTGAGGACATTCCCACCAGGTGTGAAAGAATGAACCCAATAGGTCACATCCTCTGAAGCACATTGGGGAGGAGTTAGGGGAAATCTGATGATTTTTATTGCTGTCACAAGGAAACGGTCACAAGGTCTCACCGGCTGGAAATGACGTCACCACCCGCAGTCAGATGACACGTTTAATCCATTGATAGCGTCTCGTGTGATGGACGAAATGCATCAGTTGACCGCGGGTTGTGACGTAATTTCTGGCCAGTGAGACGCAAGTCGATGCTTACTTTCGGCTTCTGGTTTTAATACTTTACAGCGTGTTTTAATATGTGAGTGTATGTTATTTGTTTTTATTGGATAAATAAACGGAATTGCACTATATTTCTTTTCTCTGCCATTTATTAACACCATTTATTAACACCCTCATGAGCGTACACTGAGGACAACTTGAGATACAGCCTGAAGGACAACAAAGCCCAGCCATCCATACCACACAAGCGAGAAAGACTTCTGTTATGGGAGTCCATACCATCTGGTGAGTAAGTGGGTGCACAGGAGGGGAGCACGGACTGCACTGAATATCTGTTTCAGCACTTGCCACTTTATTTGCACAATGGAAATCTGAATCTGCACTAAGAGGATTGTGCAAGTTTATGAACTTTATGTGGACTTTATTTAATTTATTGTCGTTCATTGATTTTTTTCTTGATTTAGTAGCTAGATTATGTTGCATGATGGTAAATAACTGTGTTGTCGATACATGAGTTTATCACACACTGATTTTATTGTTGGGTAGCACTCTTACACTGATCTTCACATTTAAAGGCACAGTCAACTTATAAGAAAGAGCAGCAACCTAAAAAAAAAAATAATAAAAACATTTTTTGTACTTATTTATTTAATGGTAATTTACACTTATCCTTCAGCGCAGGAGTATATATTGGTGTATCAAATATACACACTTATATACCTATTGATCTCTATCACATTTTTTGTTTTTGAGTTTAATACTGATTAAAAGAACAGTTATAAATACAGTTAGAGAATGGTATCAGTGTTGCTTCCTAGAGATTTCCATAGGCTTCCTCAGTAAATTACTTGCTGGCACAGGGAGGAAGTGAAAACTTTTTGTCTACCCCTCTGGTTCATCTTTAGGAAGGTCATTAGTAGGCACCAATAGGGAGTTTTAACAAGTTTTGTCCTGCGTTCTCCTAATTTTAATTTCCCAATTCCATATCTATTTCTACTTTCAGTCCCCTTGTAGTAGAGAACAAGAGAGATAGAAGAATATGTAGACATTACAAACAATGGTAAGATACACCAACAATACGTATCATGTACAGAACAAATGCACATCCAGGTTACATAAAAATGGAGTGAAAATACGTTTATGTGGCACAACAGGAGACCATCTGTAATAGCAACCCCTGAAAACATTACAGATTCAAGTAACATTCACCATCATTTCAAAAAAATGCGTAATGCATAAGGAAAGGTTATATGAAAAACCTGTCTTTATGAAGAATAATATGCCGTAGGGTTCACTCTCTGAATCAGTAACAATGCATAAGTCTAAGTCATAGTACATTTGCTCAATGGATTCCTAGGGGTGTATTTAGACATAGAAGAAAAGGAATAGGGGAAGAAAAGATGGGGCAGAAAGATAGGGGAGAAAAAACACTCCATCACAGTCCCAAGGCGACATCATCTAGGCCACTCTCAGCCCAGGAGATAAACTCAGAGGAGTATCGGAACATGGGCCATGAAGTCCAAGTGAGAGAAAACTGTTTGTCTTTACCATATTCCTCCGCCAACAGACGTTGAAGGTCCCTTATGCGTTCCACTTCAGTAGCCCAATCCCCCAGGGAAGGCATGATTGTCGATCAACTTGGTGATATGTTTTATTTGTTTCTTTACATTTTCTTTTTTTAAGTGTAGAAACAGGTACCAATACAAGGAACCTGTCATATTGCCCATTAAGATCAAAGTGACCGGTTCTCTCAATTCAATAGCCTAACCATCCCTTCCACTGAGACCTTCCTTGCTGCCATGTTTCCTGCTGATACCCCGAGTAGAAGGCCTCTTGAAAGCTCAGTGCTGGTCTGTGCTGGAGCCAAGCTAAAAGACCTCACTACCCGACAGTGGTCAGGCCAGGTGATTTGTCACTCAGATGGTCAATAATTAAGCAGCGGGATTTTTCTCATTGTCTCTATGGGGGGCAGATCTTTTTGAGGGAAGATATTTGAAAATGTGTTATCATTTTCCATAATTTGAATCGGTAACTGTGATATATACTGTATATATATATACATATATATATACAGTACCTCACAAAAGTGAGTACGCCCCTCACATTTTTGTAAATATTTTATTATATCTTTTCATGTGACAACACTGAAGAAATTACACTTTGCTACAATGTAAAGTAGTGAGTGTGCAGCTTGTATAACAGTGTAAATTTGCTGTCCCCTCAAAATAACTCAACACACAGCCATTAATGTCTAAACCGCTGGCAACAAAAGTGAGTACACCCCTACGTGAAAATGTCCAAATTGGGCCCAACGTGTCAATATTTTGTGTGGCCACCATTATTTTCCAGCACTGCCTTAACCCTCTTGGGCATGGAGTTCACCAGAGCTTCACAGGTTGCCACTGGTGTCCTCTTCCACTCCTCCTTTCACACCTGAGACCTTGTAACACTAACAAGTCATATGACACTGGGGAAGGAAAATGGCTAATTGGGGCCAATTTGGACATTTTCACTTAGGGGTGTACTCACTTTTGTTGCAGCGGTTTAGACATTAATGGCTGTGTGTTGAGTATTATTTTGAGGGGACATCAAATTTACACTGTTATACAAGCTGTGCACTCACTACTTTACATTGTAGCAAAGTGTCATTTCTTCAGTGTTGTCACATGAAAAGCTATAATAACATATTTACAAAAATGTGAGGGGTGTACTCACTTTTGTTAGATACTGTATATATATATATATGTATATATATATATATATATATATATATATATATATATATATATGTAGCGGCTGTCAAATTTAGAGGGGCATATCTGGGCCATAGATGGCCCAGATACATTGATTTTTGGAATTTATGGACACTTTGGAGTGTGGGAGGTATGAATGGTGTCATGTTACCTGCGGTCCCTAGGTGGCGCTGTCACCTGGGACCGGCATTGAACTGCCATTCTAGCGCCGTGACCTTTGTGTCCTCTCGCGGCAGTAGTACGGCGGGGCGGGGAACCCGCTGTGCCTGCTGGGAGAGGATATAAGGGGGCGAACATCTTGCGCACGAGGTCCATTCCCCAGGCACCTTCAGCCTGGGGGCTGCTGCGGTTGGTCTGTGCCCAGGTACTTTGTAAGAAGGCCTGGGGCCCAGTACCTTTGACTGGGTCCCGCAAGGGAGAAGCATTCCTAAGGTGCCCCCGGTATTGGGTGCCTGAATCCAGGGCGTAAGGGACCGGAGACGTGACCCTCCCGTAGAGCCGGTGCAGCATTTGGCCGGTGCCGGTGTGGGCCTCTGTTGACCGTCCGGATGGATGTCTTCCCCTGAAAGGGGTCGTTTGTCCTAAAGGAGGTATTTAATGTTTCTTATGGTCTGTGGCAGAGACCCATCTTCATCAGGTCAGTGGCAGGCCTCCTCTAAGGCCTGTGGCAGAGGCCTCAACGTTCACCCAGGTCAGTGCAGGGACCAAATTCACAGTCGGTGGCAGCGACTGTGCGCCAAGCCTGTTTGCACTAAACGGAACAGGAGAGACTTTTTTCATTGTGTGTGCCTGGACCTACTCTTTCCCACACCCTGTCTGTTCTTTTAAAGTTCAACCAGCCTACCTATTGATCAAAGCAAATAAAAGAGTGTTGGACTTTTTATGGTGTGGAACTCGTGTTACTGGAAGCTAAGTGTCGCTGTCTGTGACAGTGACAATCATCCTCCACAGGATAAGCTGAGGCTCCGACCTAAAACGCAGACCCGAAGGTAAACGGTTTTGCTCATATCTCTGCATACTACATCAGAGAGCCGAGCTGGTGGTGTACATCCCCCCTTCTCCCAGATACCCCTAGACGAGTCATACAGCCATAAAGAGAGGGGAGAAGGCGGGTGAGGGCGCTACATATATATATATAGAGATATATTTTTTTTACTAGTTTTCTCTATCTAAAAAGCCATGTACTATTCACACCCAGGAAGACCTATAATACTCTGTGTAAAGCAATTTACATAATGTTTCTAGGGAGTCACATATTCTATATAGATCCCTTAATCACCTTGTTTTACGAACTGACTTACGTTTAAAATGTCAATGGTTATACATTAATTATCTTTAACTTAAACCAGTAATTAAAGTTTAAAGTTTAAACACACATCAGTGAACCTGTTGCTTTTTCCATATCACATACTTGGAAACCCTTAAACCTGGTGTCAACATTTTGATGTCTTGTGATTATAGTGTAGGACATAGATGGGTATTCAGCAGATTAAGGGGACAGTTATTGGGGAGTTTATGTTACATAGTTAGTCGGGTTGAAAAAATACACAAGTTCATCTAGTTCAATCAATAGAAAAAAATCTATACAATTACATACCCATAGTTCATCCAGAGAAAGTAAAAAAAATCCCTATTAAAATGTAATCACCCTGGATATTATAGACTTGACCCACATATGGGAAGCTACCAAGACCTCCTCACAAAATATCATAGTTTTAGAAACAAACTATAACCACTTCTGCTCTGGAAGATTTTACCCCCTTCATTGACCAGGCCATTTTTTGCTATTCGTTGAGAAGCATGGGTGAAGATCGCGCTGGACTGACTCTATCAGTCAGTGTTGTAGATTGGTAGGGTGTGGGCAGAGGGAACAAATTTGTTTCTAGAGGTCTGTGCCCAGTTTGAAAAAAAGGTGGTCATAAGCCCTGTTAGGGCTTGGGCTGCTATCTCAGTGTGGGTCCTTACGGTCGACTGTGTGTAATGTAGAAGAAATGAGGATAAGGGAGCGCCCGGTGATCAAAGAGGTAAGTAATTTGTATTTTATTTGAAGTTTCAGCAATAAAAAGAGGCCAACGCGTTTTGGGGGACTAAAGACTCCCCCTTCATCAGGGCTGTACTCTTAGAAATCCTCAGAAAGGGATGAGCCAAACACCCCCCCCTTTCGGTTCGCACCAGAACCTTCGAAACAGACCGAAAGTTCGCGCAAACTTTAGAACCCTATTAAATACAATGGACGCAAACGTTCGAAATCTAAAGTGCGAATTATAACACCTAATATGCATGTTATTGTCCTAAAAATGGTTTGGGGACCTGGGTCCTGCCCCAGGGGACATGTATCAATGTAAAAATAATCTTTTTAAAACTGTAGTTTTTTCGGGAGCAGTGATTTTAATGATGCATAAAGTGAAAAAAAAAAGTGAAATATTCCTTTAAATATCATACCTGGGGGGTGTCTAAAGTATGCCTGTGAAGTGGCACGTGTTTCCCGTGTTTACAAATGTCCCTGCACAAAATGACATTTCTAAAGGAAAAAAAGCCATTTAAAACCGCTTGCGGCTTTAACCACTTAACGACCGCTCACTGTATATGTACGTCGGCAGAATGGCACCAACAGGCACAATCACGTACAGTGTACGTGATTGCATTTGTACAGTTGGGGGGTCCGATCGGACCCCCCTCCTATACAGTGAGCGGTCGGTATTCATTGGGGAGCGATCCGACATGAGGGGGCGGCCATTCGATTCCGGCCACCCCCCCGCGATCGCTCCCGGCGAATGGAAATGCTCCCTCTGCTGTGTAATGTTTACACAGGCAGAGGAAGCAGGAGGAAGTGATGTCATCTCTCATGCGGCGCTCACATATACCGAGCACCGTACAAGAGAAGACACACAGGTCAGTGCACTAACACTACACTGACACCAGGACACATAGGCACACAAATCGCCCCCCCAGGCCCCCCCAGATCACCCCCCAGCCCCCAGTCACAGTGTCACTGATTGCAGTGACCATTTATTTACTGATCACTGCAATCAGTGACATTTGTGACTGTAAAAGTGTCACTAAAGTTAGTTTTAGGTCCAGTGTAGCCCCCTAACCCCCCCTAATAAAGGTTTAACCCCCTGATCACCCCCCAGATAACCCTTTCACCTCCTAGCACCGCCGTCGCTAAGCGATCATTTTTCTGATCGGTGTCTTAGCGTCGGTGATGCAGATCGGTAGCCAGTTATTTTTTTTAGGTTCGCCGCAGGTTTTTATAGCGGCGGGTACCCCCATAAATGATCTAATAAAGGTTTAACCCCCTTGATCGCCCCCCAGATAACCCTTTCACCCCCTATCACCACTGTCGCTAAGCGACCATTTTTCTGATCACTGTCTTAGCGTCGGTGATGCAGATCGGTAGCCAGTTATTTTTTTTAGGTTCGCCGCAGGTTTTTATAGCGTCGGGTACCCCCATAAATTATCTAATAAAGGTTTAACCCCCTTAATCGCCCCCCAGGAAACCCTTTCACCCCCTATCATGACTGTCGCTAAGCAATCATTTTTCTGATCGCTGTCTTAGCGTCGGTGATGCAGATCGGTAGCCAGTAATTTTTTTTAGGTTCGCCGCAGGTTTTTATAGCGTCAGGTACCCGCATAAATTATCGAATAAAGGTTTAACCCCTTGATCACCCCCCAGGTAACCTTTTCACCCCCTATCACCACTGTCGCTAAGCGATCATTTTTCTGATCGCTGTCTTAGTGTCGGTGATGCAGATCGGTAGCCAGTAATTTTTTTAGGTTCGCCACAGGTTTTTATAGCGTCAGGTACCCCCATATATTATCTAATAAAGGTTTTAACCCCCTAATTGCCCCTAGTTAACCCTTTCACCAGTGATCACCATATAAGTGTTACGGGTGACGCTGGTTAGTTAGTTTGCTTTTTATAGTGTCAGGGCACCCGCCGTATATATAACCCAATAAAGGTTTAACCCCCTGATCGCCCGGCGGGTGATATCAATTAGGTTTTAGTGTCAGAGAGGGTCTGCGTCACACCCCAGGCAGCATCAGGTTAGTGCCAGTAACGCTAACACCCACGCGTGAAGCATACACCCCCCTTAGTGGTATAATATCTGATCTGATCAGATCTATACTAGCGTCCCCAGCAGTTTAGGGTTCCCAAAAACGCAGTGTTAGCGGGATCAGCCCAGATACCTTCTAGCACCTGCGTTTTGCCCCTCCGTCCAGCCCAGGCCACCCAAGTGCAGTATCGATCGATCACTGTCACTTACAAAACACAACACACATAACTGCAGCGTTCGCAGAGACAGGCCTGATCCCTGCGACTCCAGTGCTGTACGAGGTGATTTCACCACCACAGTTATAAAAAAAAAAGCATATATGCCGAAGCATTGGGGCAGCAGGGGCGGAGGAGCGATTTTGCTCCTAATGCCGCGTACATACGGTCGAAATTCCGGCGGAGGCTTGCACGTGGAAAAGTCCGACCATGTGTGTGCGGCATAACTTTTTTGCGGGAGGATGCCCCCATGCTTCGGCATATATAAATGGTGCATGTACGCCCATCATTAGAAGTGGGTGGATGAAGGGCGGTATTCTAATGGTGGGCATACCCACCGATCAATCTCTTTTTTCGTTCAGCCAACTGGCTGCATGAAAAAAAAAGATTACAATACATGTCCAACAAGGACCAGCAATGTACTGGTATGTTGCTGGACTTTGAATGTTTATACCAGAATGATGCCTGCGGGTTTAGGTATCATCTTGGTATCATTCTTTTCAGCCAGCGGCTGGCTTTCATGTAAAAGCAATCCTAGTGGCTAATTAGCCTCTGGACTGCTTTTACAAGCAGTGGGAGGGAATGTCCCCCCCCCCCGGATATAAAAAGCGCCATTGGGAAATTGGGAAAGCATTTTATCACACCGATCTTGGTGTGGTCAGATGCTTTGAGGGCAGAGGAAAGATCTAGGGTCTAGAAGACCCCAATTTTTTTCAAAAAAGAGTACCTGTCACTACCTATTGCTATCATAGGGGATATTTACATTCCCTGAGATAACAATAAAAATGATTAAAAAAAAAAAAATATGGAAGGAACAATTTAAAAATAAACTAAAAAAGCAAAATTAATAATAATAAAAAAAAAGCACCCCTGTCCTGCCCTGCTCTTGCCCAATGGCGAACGCAAGCGTCGGTCTGGCGTCATATGTAAACAGCAATTGCACCATGCATGTGAGGTATCACCGTGAAGGTCAGATCGAGGGCAGTAATTTTAGCAGTAGACCTCCTCTGTAAATCTAACGGGGTAACCTATAAAGGCTTTTAAAGGCTTTTAAAAATGTATGTAGTTTGTCGCCAATGCGTGTTTGTGCGAAATTTTAAAGCATGTCATGTTTGGTATCTATGTACTCGGCCCAAGATCATCTTTTTTATTTCATCAAACATTTGGGCAATATAGTGTGTTTTAGTGCATTAAAATTAAAAAAAGTGTATTTTTTCCCCAAAAAATGTGTTTGAAAAACCGCTGCGCAAATACTGTGTAGAAAAAAAAAATGCAACACCCACCATTTTAATCTGTAGGGCCTTTGCTTTAAAAATATATATAATGTTTTGGGTTCAACATAATTTTCTTGCAAAAAGAAAAATTTGTTTTCATGTAAAAAAAAAGTGTCAAAAAGGGCTTTGTCTTCAAGTGGTTAGAAGAGTGGATGTAAGCTTCCTAATGTTGTGTATAAAATGCCAGAACAGTTCAAAACCCCCCCAAATGACCCAATTTTGGAAAGTAGACACCCCAAGCTATATACTGAGAGGCATGTTGAGTCCATGGAATATTTTATATGTTGACACAAGTTGCGGAAAAAAGACAATTTTTTTTTTTTTTTTGCACAAAGTTGTCACTAAATGATATATTGCTCAAACATGCCATGGGCATATGTGGAATTACACCCCAAAATGCATTCTGCTGCTTCTCCTGAGTACGGGGATACCACATGTGTGTGACTTTTTGGGAGCCTAGCCGCGTACGGGACCCCAAAAACCAAGCACCGCCTTCAGGCTTTCTAAGGGTGTAAATTTTTGATTTCACTTCTCACTGCCTATCACAGTTTCGGAGGCCATGGAATGCCCAGATGGCACAAAACCCCCCCAAATGACCCCATTTTGGAAAGTAGACACCCCAAGCTATTTGCTGAGAGGTATTGTGAGTATTTTGCAGATCTCGCTTTTTGTCACAAAGTTTTGAAAATTGAAAAAAAAAAATATATATATATTTTCTTTCTTCATTTTCAAAAACAAATGAGAGCTGTAAAATACTCACCATGCCTCTCAGCAAATAGCTTGGGGTGTCTACTTTCCAAAATGGGGTCATTTGGAGGGGTTTTGTGCTATTTTGGCATTTTATGGCCTTCGAAACTGTGATAGGTAGTGAGGAGTGAAATCAAAAATTTGTGCCTAGAAATCCTGAAGGCGGTGCTTGGTTTTTGGGGTCCCGTACGCGGCTAGGCTCCTAAAAAGTCCCACACATGTGGTATTCCCGTACTCAGGAGAAGCAGCAAAATGTATTTTGGGGTGTAATTCCTCATATAACCATGGCATGTGTGAGCAATATATCATTTAGTGACAAGTTTTTGTATTTTTTTATTTTTTTGGTCATTATTCAATCACTTGGGACAAAAAAAAAATATTCAATGGGCTCAACAGGCCTCTCAGCAATTTCCTTGGGATGTCTACTTTCCAAAATTTGGTCATTGGGGGGGGGGTTTGTACTGCCCTGCCATTTTAGCACCTCAAGAAATGAGATAGTCAGTCATAAACAAAAAGCTGTGTAAATTCCAGAAAATGTACCCTAGTTTGTAGACGCTATAACTTTTGCGCAAACCAATAAATATACGCTTATTGACATTTGTTTTACTAAAGACATGTGGCTGAATACATTTTGGCCTAAATGTATGACTAAAATTGAGTTTATTCGATTTTTCTTATAACGAAAAGTAGAAAATATCATTTTTTTTCAAAATTTTCGGTCTATTTCCGTTTATATCGCAAAAAATAAAAATCGCAGAGGCAATCAAATACCATTAAAAGAAAGCTCTATTTGTGGGAAGAAAAGTACGCAAATTTCGTTTGGGTACAACATTGCATGTCCGCACAATTTACAGTTAGAGCAGCGCAGTGCAAAATTCTGAAATCACCTCTGGTCCTTTAGCTACAAAATGGTCCGGGGCTTACGTGGTTAATGTAACGTCTGGTCCCGGCAATATGGATGAAAATCATTGAGAAAAATGGTATGGCTACCCCATCACCCACCCCTACTCCAGCCCATTACCAGCCCCTTTGGGTCTTGTATGGATATTAAGGGGAACCCCGCACCCAAAATAAAAAAAGGCCCTATATACTCTGAACAGCAGTATACAGGTGGTGCAACAAAGACACGGACTGTAGGTTTGTTCTTAAGTACAATCTGTTTGTAATTTGGAACAGGTACATTTTTTTAAGTGTAGCTCTAGCCAAAAAATCTATTTTTAAGCTTTTTGGAGAACATAGGGAAGGGTTATCACCCCTGTAACATTTGTTTTGCTGTCTGTGCACCTGTTCAGAAGATTTCACCTCACTTTCCGTCCCAATGACAAATGTTTTTGGAAAATTTTGGGTTTTTATTGAAACAAGGATTGGTGATAAAGCATCAGTGGAGAGGAGACACCTTTTTCACATATTAACTCTTACAGGAGAGAATTTGCCTTCCTAGGGGTAGATTTCCTCTCACTTCCTGTTGTCTCCTTCCATTTGCAAGTAGGAGTCATTTGTAAGTTGGATGTTTTAAAGTAGGGGCCTGCCATATATACTCTGCAGAAATGTGCCCCTTAGGTGTTGGTGTTGCCACAACACTGTAAGCCCTCACAGTTACTCTTGGTGGGCGCTGGAATGCCCTGCTGTCAACTATTATATCAGGAATTGTATTTACATGCCACTGTTGAACAGTGGTAGGAAAAATTGGTCTTTTGGTGGTGGTGCTAGTGCCACAACACTGTAAGCCCTCACAGTTACTCTTGGTGGGTGCAGGAATGGGCCCTGCTGTGAATTATTAGATCAAGAATTGTAATTGCATGCCCCTGTTGAACAGGGGCTGAAAAATTGGGCCTTTGGTGGTGGCGTTGTTGCTGGTGCCACAACACTGTAAGTCCTCACAGTTACTCTTGGTGGGTGCAGGAATGGGTCCAGCTGTGAAATATTAGATCAAGAATTGTAAATACATGCCCCTGTTGAACAGGGGCAGAAAAATTGGGCCTTAGGCACTGGTGCTGGTGCCACAACACTGCAACCCATCACAGATACTGTACTCAGAGCGCAGCAATGAGCCCTGTTGCAAAGTATTGCATCAAATTTTTTAATTACACGCCCCTGTTAAACAGGGGCTGAAAAATTGGGCCTTAGCCACTGGTGGCGGTGCCCAGAACCAAAAATGTCCTTTCAAGCTATCAGCATGATTATTGAGGAGGAAGAGGATTGTCACTCAGCATAACAGGATAGTCACTCTGCATCAGCATAGGCAGTCTTGAAGGGATCTGACATTTCAAAGAAATGTATTCTGTTACATCAGCATCAGGTGCCTGGTAGCTGGTGGTGATCCAAGACTGATTCATTTTTATGAAGGTCAGTCGATCGACCGAGTCGGTTGACAGGCGCACCCTGTGATCGGTTACAAAGCCTCCAGCAGCACTGAATGTGAGTTCCGAAAGAACGCTGGATGCAGGACAGGCCAGTATCTCAATTGCATACTGTGCAAGATCTGGCCAGTGATCCATCCTCAAGACCCAGTAACCCAGAGGATTTTCGGTGGGAAAGGTGTCCAAGTCTGATCTTGCCCCTAGGTATTCCTGCACCATGTAAACCAGACGCTGGCAATGGTTGCTGGAACCGATCATACCTTGGGGCTGCGGACTAAAAAAAATTGTCTGAACGCATCGGTCAGACGGCCACCTTCTCCACCGCTCCTTCTTTGACTGACCGAAGCCTTAGCAACACGTTGTCCAGGACCAGGAATTTGTAACCTCCCAGTCTCTGGGAACGCGATGCACAGACCTTTCTGCAAGGCCTCCCGAAGATGCCTCATCCTCTGCTCCCTCTGCGATGGCAAGATAAGGTCCCTAACCTTACCCTTGTAACGTGGGTCAAGGATGGTTGTCAGCCAGTAATGATCCCTCTCCTTGATCGCACGAATACAAGGATCCTTACGCAGGCTTTGCAGGATCAGGGAGGCCATGCAGCGTAGGTTTGCTGAGGCATTCAGTGCCGAGTCCTCTGGGTCACTGAGGATGACATGATCTGCAGCCACCTCCTCCCAGCCACGTACAAGTCCATGGGTGTCTTGGGACTGTAATTGATCCCTTGAAGACTGCTGCTGATGCTGAGTGCTAGTCTCCAACTCCATGCTGACACAATCCTCCTCCTCTTCCTGTGTGATAGCCGGGCCAGCAGGAACACTGTCTGGATAAAGGGGGCCTTGAGAGGTAAGAAAGTCCTCCTCTTCCTGCCTCTGTTCTGCCTCAAGTGCCCTGTCCATTATTCCACGCAGCGTGTGCTCCAACAGGTGGACAAGAGGGACAGTGTCACTCATGCATGCACTGTCACTGCTCACCATCCTAGTGGCCTCCTCAAATGGTGCCAGGACAGTGCATGCATCCCTGATCATGGCCCACTGGCGTGGGGAAAAAATCCAAGCTCCCCTGACCCTGTCCTGGTGCCATATTGCAACAGATACTCATTGATGGCCCTCTGCTGCATGTGCAGCCGCTGCAGCATGGCCAACGTAGAGTTCCACCTAGTGGGCATGTCACAGATTAGGTGGTTCTTGGGCAGGTTGTAATCCTTTTGCAGCTCAGCCAGCCGAGCACTGGCATTATATGACCAGCGGAAATGCCCACAGAGTTTCCTGGCCTGCTTCAGGACCTCCTGTAAGCCCGGGTACCTGCCCAAGAACCGCTGTACCACCAATTAAGGACATGAGCCAAACAGGGCACATGGGTCAGTTGTCCCTGTCGGAGGGCGGAGAGGAGGTTGGTGCCATTGTCGGAAACCACCTTTCCTGGCTTAAGCTGGCGTGGCGTCAACCACCTCTGAGCCTGCCCCTGCAGAGCTGACAGAATCTCTGCCCCAGTGTGGCTTCCGTCCCAAAAACACACCAGCTCAAGCACCGCATGGCATCTTTTTGCCTGTGTACTGGCGTAGCCCCTTGAACACCTATGAAGCACCGCTGGTTCCGAGGACAAATCAGCACAGGAAGAGGCCATGGAGGAAGAAGAAGAGGAGGGGGTGGAGGAGAGAGGTGTGTCAGAATCACCAGTAGTAACATTTTGGAGGCGTGGTGGCGGAACAACCTCCAACACTACTGCACCTTGTCCTGCATCCTTCCCAGCTGCCAGCAGAATCACCCAATACACCGTGAAAGATAGGTAACGTCCCTTACCATGCCTGCTGGACCATGAGTCAGCGGTAATATGCACCTTACCGCTGACCGCTCTGTCTAGCGAGGCCAAGACATTGCCTTCCACATGCCGGTAGAGAGCCGGAATCACCTTCCGTGAGAAAAAGTGGCGTTTGGGAAACTGCCACTGAGGAATCGCACATTCTACAAACTCACGGAAGGGGGCAGAGTCTACCAACTGAAAAGGCAGCAGTTGAAGTGCTAGTAATTTAGCCAAGCTAGCATTAAACCGCTGGGCATGTGGATGGCTGGGAGCGAACTTCTTGCGGCGGTGCAGCAGCTGGGGCAAGGAAATTTGCCTGGTACAATCGGACGTCAGTGTACCGATAGCAGATTGCCCGCAAGTACTTGGCTGTGACACACCTAATTCTACACCTTCATTCCTCTCAGTGCAGGTTTCAGAGAGGACTGAAGGTATAGTGAGGTTGGAGATCCCAGCTGATGAGGAGCAAGGAGAGGTTCGCCTTGTTCTTTGGTGTGGGTCTTTTAGGTGTGCTTGCCAACGGACTGCATGGCAGGTCGACATATGTCTGGTCAAGCACGTGGTGCTCAAGCGGCTGATGTTTTGGCCACGCGAGATACGCTTTAGACATATGTTGCAAATGGCAATGGTGCGATCTGTTGCACACGTCTGAAAAAAGGCCCAAGCCAAAGAACTTTTGGAATAACGTGCAGAGACAGCAGCGCCCTGCACATGCGGAGCTCTACGGTGTGATGCAGTCGGTGTGCTGCCCTTAAGCTGGCCCCTGGAGGGCATCCTGCCTCGTTAGAGATGTGCCTCCTCCTCCTCTTCCTCTTCCTCTCTCCATTCAGGCACCCACGTGGAGTCAGTGACCTCATCATCCCCTCCCTCCTCATCACTGGAGCCAATCTGGCAGTATGCTGCAGCTGGGGGAACATGACTGCCAGATAGCTGACCTTGTTGGGCACTCCCTCTCTCTGGGCTCACGTTACTACCCCCTCTCTCTGAGCTCACGTTACTGCCTTCCTCCAGCTGGGTTCCATCATCGGAGCCTTCAAAACGCTGGGCATCCTCCTGGAGCATGTACCCAACACTGTGGTCAAACAGTTCAGGGGACTCCTCAGGAGGACATGGTGGGGCTAGGGAAGGAGTGACTGATGCCATTGAGCCGAGGGAAGAAGCCGCTTTGGCAGCTGCTTTGCCAGACAAAGTACCCTGAGCCTGGGTGAGAGAGGATGAGGATGAGGAGGAGGAGGACGGCTTGGTCATCCACTCTATTAAGTCTTCGGCATGTTACAGCTCAACATGGCCAGCTGCCGAAAAGAAGGACAAGCGTTTCCCACGGCCACGTGCTGATGAGAATGCACCGTGTCCACGACCAGTATCACTGTTGCCTCTAGACACAGAGCCTGCTTGCCCTCTTTTATTGCCTCGTGACTGTCTGCCTCTCATTGTTTGCCTTCCAGACATACTAATGGCCTGCTGTGGTGTTAGTATGGGAAAAACAGCATTTGTTTTCAGTTAGTTTTAGGTGAAAACTGTGCAGAGGACACAGTACACTGAAAATACTTGCAGCTCTCTCTGCTTGTGGTTTTATTATGAGAACACCACTATAATAGTATTAGTCACTAACTGTATTCAGGTGAGCTTTAGGTGAATGCTATGCAAAGCACACAGTAGTACACTAAGTGAAACACTGACTGTCTGCAGCTAGCACAATCACTGGCCTGCCTGTCACAGTATAGAGAATAACTGTATTCAGGTGAGCGTTAGGTGATCGCTATGCAAAGCACACAGTAGTACACTAAGTGAAACACTGACTGTCTGCAGCTAGCACAATCACCGGCCTGCCTGTCACAGTATAGAGAATAATTGTATCCAGGTTAGCTTTAGGTGAATGCTATGCAAAGCACACAGTAGTACACCAAGTGAAACACTGACTGTCTGCAGCTAGCACAATCACCGGCCTGCCTGTCACAGTATAGAGAATAACTGTATCCAGGTGAGCTTTAGGTGAATGCTATGCAAAGCACATAAGTGAAACACTGACTGTCTGCAGCTAGCACAATCACCAGCCTGCCTGTCACAGTATAGAGCAGTGTTTCTCAACTCCAGTCCTCAAGGCGCACCAACAGGTCATGTTTTTGGGATTTCAATTGATTTGCACAGGTGATTTGAGCAGTTTCACTGCCTTAGTAATCACCACAGCCGTTTCATCTGCAGGAAAAACCCCAAAACATGACCTATTGGTGCGCCTTGAGGACTGGAGTTGAGAAACACTGGTATAGAGAATAACTGTATCCAGGTGAGCTTTAGGTGAATGCTATGCAAAGCACACAGTAGTACACTAAGTGAAACACTGGCTGTCTGAAGCTAGCACAATCACCGGCCTGCCTGTCACAGTATAGAGAATAACTGTATCCAGGTGAGCTTTAGGTGGATGCTATGCAAAGCACACAGTAGTACACTAAGTGAAACACTGACTGTCTGCAGCTAGCACAATCACCGGCCTGCCTGTCACAGTATAGAGACTAACAGGAACGGATCTAGCTAAACTCAATACAGTGTATAAATATATATACAACACCTAGGATGCATATATATCCTCTACACACTGTAACAGCAGCTAACTGACTCGCCTGCCTGCTCTATCTAACTCAATATAAATGACACTGTCTCTCTCTCTGAAACTGTCTCTTTCACAAACGCCAACACACTACACAAGGCCGACTTCCAGGCGGCCTTATATAGTGTGGGGCGTGTACCAAACCCCCTGAGCCGTAATTGGCCAAAGCCACCCTGGCTTTGGCCAATTACGGCTCTCCGTTTTTTCTGCGCTGTGATTGGTCAAAGCATGCGGGTCATAGTGCATGCTTGGCCAATCATCAGCCAGCAATGCACTGCGATGCCGCAGTGAATTATGGGCCGTGACGCGCCACTCGAATTTGGTGCGGACGGACCATAACGTTCAAACTCCGTCGAACGATTGAACAGCCGATCTTCGAGTCGAACATGTGTTCGACTCGAACACGAAGCTCATCCCTACTCAGCACTGGCTGTGTGTTCAGAGGCAGCAAAACAAATAGCCTGCGCTGAGGACTTCTAAAGCCCTGTACACACGATCAGTTTGACTGATGAAAACCGTCTGATGGATTGTTTTCATCAGACAAACCGATTGTGTATGGGACCCATCAGTCTTTTTTCCATCAGTTTTAAAAAATAGAACATGTTTTAAAATTACCTGATGGATAAAAAACTGATGGCAATTTCCGATCGTCTGTGGGGAAATCCATCAGATAAAAAACCCAAGCATGCTCAGAATCAAGTCGACACATGCTCAGTAGCATTGAATTTCATTTTTCTCAGCTCATCGGAGTGTTTTACGTCACCACGTTTGGAACGGTCGGTTTTTTGACTGATGGTGTGTGGGCAAGACTGATGGAAAACAGTTTCATCAGATTTCTGATGGACAAATCCATCAGACGAAAATCCATAGGATATCTGATCGTGTGTACAGGGCTTAACAGTTTTTGCTATTCGGCACTGCATTACTGTAACTGATAATTTCACGGTCATGCAATGCTGTATGCAAACTAAATTTTTAGCATTTTTCAAACAAATTGAACTTTTTGATGGTATGTGATCACCACTGGGTTTTACATTTTTTGCACTATAAATGAAAAAAAGCAAAATAATATATATAAAACACATCTAATAAACAATTTTTAAAAAACTGATTTCTTCATAAATTTAGGCCAGTATGTATTCTGCTAAATGTCTTTGGTAAAAGATCAGCGACCTATAGCAGGACGGCGGGGAATCTGACAATTAAGCCCCGTACACACGGTCGGACTTTTGGCCAACAAACTTAATTTTGAGCAAGTTGGACCAACAATCCGACCGTGTGTACGCTCCATCGGACAAACTTTTTGGGGTTTTTTCTTGTTTTCATCGGACAAAAGTTGGGTCTGCAAACGGACAAACTTTTTCCCAACAAAAGTCCGATGGAGCACAGTCCGACAGTGTGTACAGAAAACCATCGGACTTTTGTCCGATGGACAAAACAAATAATGTTAAAATCAACCAACAATAGCAGAAGTTGACCAAAGGGTGGCGGTAAAGAGCAGAAAAGAGCAGAACAACCACGTGATGTTGCAAAAAGTTTTGAGAAAGTTTGCAGAAAAGTCAGAGCGTGTGAATGCTATGGGTGTTCCCGACCAACTCCGTTCGGACAAAAAACCACGGAAAAGTCAGATGGAAGTCCGACCGTGTGTACAAGGCTTAAGTGTAACTGGAGATGTCAGTGGCAGTTAGTCAATTCCCACAAAGTTAATGTCCAGTTAAGCCTCGTACACACCCAAAAAAGTTTGTCCGATGGAGCGTACACACGGTCGGATTGTTGGTCCAACTTGCTCAAAATGAAGTTTGTTGGCCAAAAGTCCGACCGTGTGTACGGGGCTTAAGACCCCTTTCACACGTTAGAAAAAGTCCTGCAAGCAGCATCTTTCGGGTGGTGCGGGAGTGGTAAATACACCCCTCCTCCACCGCCTTGCCATTGGAATTAGTGGGCACCGCTGCTGAAGTGCCTGCAAAGCGGTTTGGCAGTGATGCTTTGCGGGCGCTATTAAACCTTTATTCGGCCGCTAGCTGGGGTTAAAAGTGCCCCGCTAGCGACCGAAAGGTGCTGCTATTACAGCGGTAAAGCGCCGCTAAAATTAGCGGTGCTTTTCCGCTAACGTCCCCCCACCCCAGTGCAAAAGTAGCCTAATACAGTGATCAGTGCTTATAATATACACTGACACTGTACTAATGACACTGGCTGGGAAGGGGTTAACATCTAAGGCAATAAAATGTTTAAATGTGTGCCTAACTATGTTTACTATGTGTACTGTATAGTGTATGTGCTGGTTTTTATTCCCGCTGTCAGAAGAGAGCTTTGCTTGTTTATATACACATAGCTCTCTCCTGTTACTCACTCCAACGATCAGCGGGTCCCAACCATACATTTTTGGACGGGAACCACTGATCGGCATGTGCTGGAGCTAGTAACAGCACAGCCAGGTGGGTGGGCACGCCCCCTAACCCGAAATGCAGATTCGTATCTGCGCACCTGGACCGCATTGTAGCAGTAAAACTGCAGCGAGCAATCGGCAAGTGAATAAAGTCTTAACCAGATGGTATTTGGTCCCTGCCAGAATCTTCAAATTCCTACCACAATACTCTCCTCAATGCTTTTGTGGTTGTAATTCTATAGGCACCCACTTTCATACTTGGTGGGAATGCCCAGTGGTAGGGATCTTTTGGTCTGATATATTTGACATCTTTTCTAATCTTTTTGATATCCCTATTACACCGGACCCCACTTTGGCCTTTCTAAACAAGAAACATCAGACTGTAACCCACCGACAATTCAAATTACTACTTCAAGTCACCACTGCGCCAAACAAATGATTGCGAGAGCCTGGAAAACCCCCTCTCTCTGTGTCCTTTCATCTCAAAATAGGATCACACAGGTAATGATTGACGCTAAGATACAAAGCGGTGCTTCTAGACAGAGTGGTCAAATATGAGAAACTCTGGGGTCCATGGGTGTTGAACTTTCCACCCCCTAACTTTGATACTACACTGTTACTTCCATAATTAGCAATATGCATACACACTTGCGCAAACTTGGCAACACCTTCTGGAGGACCCAGCTCCCCCCAGGGGACCCTCCCTTCCTCCTCCACTCCCTCTTCTGAGGGTCCCTTTCCTCCTACCCACTCCTTGCCTCTTATCTTACCTCTATTTATACTCTCCACCTATCCTTCCTACAACCCACCACATGTAGTTTCAGGTTTCCATAATTACTAGACATGTGCAATTCGTTTCGGTACAAATACAAACTCAAACAAATTTTTGGTTATTCTGAGATTCGGCTGTATCCGAATCTCCGAATTAAATAGTTACGAATAGTAACAAATTCCGTTGAAATTCATTAAAATGTGTTTCATTTATTTGTTTTGTAACAAATTCCAACTTTTCAAATCAATTAGAATTCGGATCGGTTCTAAAAACAAAAAAAATCGACCAATTCGAATTCTTTCTGAAGAAATAGATGGTTGTTAAGCAGCGGGTCGGGAAGCCGACCACCCGTGTCCTTAACAACTATGAGTCATCATCTGTCAGCGGGCTTTGACAGCTCAGATAGGCAAGAGGTGGGGCTACCCGGTTACATCACCCGGTGGCACCACCCCCTTCTGACATTACAATACCGATTCACATAGGGGGGTAGGGATCTGGGGGCCTCCTTGCTAACAGGGGCTTGCAGATTCAGATATGCCCCCTCACCCACAGACCCTGACAACCACAGCCCAGGGTTGCCGGAAAGAGGCCCTTGTCCCCATCAACATGGGGGCAATTGCCGGCATTCTCTCTTTTTTTTAACAGCATTCTTTATCTTTATATTCATCTATCAGTGGGGAAGCCAGCTGACAGATGATGACTCATGGTTGTTAAGGACGCGGGCCGCCGGCTTCCCGACCCCGCTGCTTAACAACCAACTATTTCTTCACACAGAATTCAAATCAGTTGATCGTTTTTCGACCAATCCGAATTCTAATTGTTCTGAAAAGTTGGAATTTGTTAGAAAATTCATAAATGAAATAAATTTTACAGAGAACGAAACAAAATTTACCAAAAACAAAACGAAACTAAACAAATTCCGAAATCAAACTAAACTAATTCCATAAGGAAATTAAATTAGTAACATAACAAATCTATCCAAAACAAAACAAAACACATTTTTCTGTTCTGCACATGTCTACTAAATACCCAAGCCTCTGCACATTGCCTGCTTACATTTTTCCTGGTAGGCTTTGGCCTCACAGTTGTCTATCCCTCCAGTTCTTATTAGTCTAGGAATTTCCAAAGTAATTCTCTACCTTATTCTATAGACAGGCTTTGGTATCTCTAAATTATTACATAAGTCTAATTCCGCGTACACACGATCGGAATTTCCGTCGGAAAAACCTTGGGTGGTTTTTCCGACGGAATTCCGCTCAAGCTTGGCTTGCATACACACAGTCACACAAAAGTTCTCTGAACTTTCGACCGTCAAGAACGCGGTGATGTACAACACTACGACGAGCCGAGAAAATTAAGTTCAATGCTTCCGAGCATGCGTCAAATTGTTTCCCAGCATGCGTCGGAATTTTGCGCATCGGAATAGCTACAGACAATCGGAATTTCCGATTGGAATTTTTTCCGTCGGAAAATTTGAGAACAGGCGCTCAAATTTTTGTTGGCGGAAATTCCGACAGGAAAAGTCCGATGGAGCCTACACACGGTCAGAATTTCCGACCAAAAGCTCACATCGGACTTTACTTGTCGAAAAATCTGACCGTGTGTACGGGGCATTACTCATCGTTGTTTCAGTTATTCATTCTATGACATTGGCTCATTCTGTCTAACCTGCTGAAGCAATGTTGTTTCCATCATGGATGCCATGTCACTCCTCAATGTTGATATGGTTGCACCCATTGCAACTTCTTTTTTGACCCATTGTATCTCTTCATATAATACTCTGATGCCGTGTACACCCGACCGTTATTCATGTCATAGAAAAAAAAAAACTTTTTCTCGTTGTGATTCCTCTCAAGCCTGCCTTGCATACACACGTTCATGAAAAAAACGCTCAAGCAAAGCGCGGTGATGTACAACACATACAACAGCATTATAAAGGGGAAGTTTCATTCGAATGGCGCCACCCTTTGGGCTGCATTTGCTGATCCTCGTGTTAGTAAAGTTTGGTGAGAGATGATTCGTGCTTTTCAGCCTTGTGCTCTTCAGTCCGTTACAGCGTGATGAATGTGCTATCTCCATTCTGAACGCTAGTTTTACCAGAACGAGCGCTCCCGTCTCATACTTGATTCTGAGCATGCGCGGTTTGTGTTCCCCTCGTAAAAGCATACACACAACGTAAAAAACAACGAGAAAAAATAGAGCAGGTTCTAAAAAAAATTCGGGCAGTTTTCTCGGCGCAAAAAATGCTATGGAGCATACACACGACCGTTTTTCACGACCAATCTAAAAAATTGCATTTTTCTCGTCATGAAAAACGGTCGTGTGTACGCGGCATTAGTCTTGAATGTGACATGTTTTTGTAGCCTTTATTCCTTTCATCAATTAAAATATTTGAACAAGAAAACCCCAATAAAGCATGATTCAATTTGC